>QLOR01000440.1:0-132237 GCA_003313825.1 Sarcodon aspratus
CATTGTTAGTCCTAAATAAGCTATAAGCATCTAGAAGCCGAAAAAGACAAGTGCCGTTTTGCTGATGGACCCACATGCTCAGGATCTCAGAAAGAAAGCTGGCCGTTTCCGTATTCTCATAATAGGCAGAGCAAACGCAGGGAAGACCACCATCCTTCAGAAGGTGTGCAACACTACGGAAGAGCCTGAGATTTACGATGCGAAAGGGAAAAAGGTGCGCAAGTTATAGATCGGAAATGACTAGATGCTGATTATACCGTTGTCATCGTCATACTCCACTGGCGGCGTCCAGATCGAGACCTCGGTCATAGTACCAACAATACTGGTAGGTCGCCTTGATCAGCCAGAGAATTCAGAACACGGACTGACCGAAGATTCCTCTCAGCGTGGAGTGCATGATATCGAGAATGAAATGGTCTTTCGAAGTAATCCAGGATTTGTTTTTCATGATTCTCGTGGTTTCGAAGCTGGAGGAGTCGACGAGTTTAACACAGTCAAGGCATTTATCGCTGAAAGGTCGAAGAAGAGAAAATTGTCGGATCAACTACACACTATATGGTGAGTAAACAAGCTTGGCCTGCGGTCGTCCGTTATCCAATTCTCTACTACCAACCATGACGAGTAGGTACTGCATTCCAGTGGACGATGACAGGGCGTTCACGAGGGCTGAGATTAACTTTTTTTCTGAATGCGGCACCGGTCATGGTGAGTCGAAGATAAAGTGCTGCATTGTCAGACTGATATCTTTGCCTTGCAGTCCCAGTGATAGCAATATTCACGAAATTTGATGCTCTTGATGATAATGCATATCAGGACCTTGTAGATGAAGGTATCCCATGGGAGGATGCTCAAAGACAAGTTCCAACCCGAGTTCTGGCAAATTTTAGAAAACTGCACTTGTATGGCCTATACAAACAAAGATATCCTCCGAAGGATCATGTATACTTACGGGGTAAGCTCATTTATGTGATAGATACAATATGATTTATTATTTTCATGCTAGACATGAACAAACCAGATGCAGATTGTTATAATCTTATAGAACAAACAGCAGCTGCAATCACAAATGATGTTCTACAGGCATTATTTGTGTCAACTCAGCAAAACAGCTTGAAATTGTGCATTCGGTATTCTGTAATGTGGTAAATTCATCTTCCATTATAAGATGGTCACACAGTGTTGAGCTCAATACAAAACATTTAGGACCTTTAAAAGAGTCTTAAAGATAGGTTTAAAAATGACTATATCTAGGACTCTAGACAAGCAACATCATTACATTCCTGAAAAAAGCTTGGACAAAGTAGTTTTGTTTACAGGGATTTGGTTTCCAAACATTGTGGTAGATTGTTTTGATTTGTTTATATGTGTATGTGAGATGAGACTGAAAATTTGTATTACAGAGCATTATCACCATTGTTGACCATATAAGAAAGCTCATCTGATTATATTGCTCTTATACTGTGACAGTATGTAAGTCTGTGTTTGCTGCTTTGTAGGTTGATGGTTGTTCATTGTCACTTCTTGCTCTTCTATCTTGACAGCTTGTAAGTCTGTGGTTGCTGCTTTGCAGGTTGATGGTTGTTCATTATCACTTCTTGCTCTTCTATCTTGACAGGATGTAAGTCTATGGTTGTTGCTTTGTAGGTTGATGGTTGTTCATTGTTACTTCTTGCTCTTCTATCTTGACAGGATGTAAGTCTGTGGTTGCTGCTTTGCAGATCAATGGTTATTCATTGTTGCTTCTTGCTCTTCTATCTTGACAGCTTGTAAGTCTGTAGTTGCTGCTTTGTAGGTCAATGGTTGTTCATTGTCACTTCTTGCTCTTCTATCTTGACAGTATGTAAGTCTGTGGTTGCTACTTTGCAGGTTGATGTTTGTTTACTTCTTGCTCTTCTCTCTTGGTAGAATGTAAGTCCGTGGTTGCTGCTTTGCAGGTTGATGGTTATTCATTATCACTTCTTGCTCTTCTCTCTTGACAGTATGTAAGTCTGTGCTTGCTGCTTTGCAGGTCTATGGTTGTTCATTGCCACTTCTTGCTCTTCTCTCTTGACAGTATGTAAGTCTGTGGTTGCTGCTTTACAGGTCAATGGTTGTTTATTGTCACTTCCTGCTCTTCTATCTTGACAGAAAGTAAGTCTGTGGTTGCTACTTTGCAGGCTGATGGTTGTTTATTGTCACTTTCTACTCTTCTATCTTGACAGAAAGTAAGTCTGTGGTTACTGCTTTGTAGGTCAATGGTTGTTCATTGTCACTTCTTGCTCTTCTATCTTGATAGAAAGTAAGTCTGTATTTGCTGCTTTGCAGGTTAATGGTTATTTATTGTCACTTCTTGCTCTTCTATCTTGACAGTATGTAAGTCTGTATTTGATGCTTTGCAGGTGATGGTTATTCATTGTCACTTCTTGCTATTCTATCTTGATAGAAAGTAAGTTTGTATTTCCTGCTTTCCAGGTTGATGGTTGTTCATTGTTACTTCTTGCTCTTCTATCTTGACAGAAAGTAAGTCTGTGGTTGCTGCTTTGCAGGTCAATGGTTGTTCATTGTCACTTCTTGCTCTTCTATCTTGACAGGATGTAAGTCTGTGTTTGCTATGTTGCCAGTTAATGGTTGTTCATTGTCATTTCTTGCTCTTCTATCTTGATAGAAAGTAAGTCTATGTTTGCCATGTTGCAGGTTGATGATTGTTCATAATCACTTCTTGCTCTTCTGTCTTGATAGAAAGTAAGTCTAGATTATGGCCATGAAATAATTTGTTCTAATGACATTTGTTCCTGTATAGATTCTAGCAATGGTAAACCTGGCTTATTTCTATAATTTTCACCTCTACTCAATGCTTGTACTCTTTTATTCTACTTAATCAGGTAGGCTTGATGTTATTTATCTATGCTTGCTAGCTGCTTATTGGCTATCATAATAGATTGTGAGTTCTTCTGGTTCCAGCCTTTATCTTGAGAATATATGAGTATTATTTCTTGTACTGGTATGTATCAAAACTCTATCTTTAATAATAATAAATTCTCATGCTTCTCTATTTTATTCTATTCACATATTTTTATAGACTATTTCCATTCTATTCACAGTCTACAATGAAGTCACCAGAGTTACTATCAATCATACACTCTTTAGTATAACTACTCTATTTCTTATTTTCTATTACTTCTGCTGAGTTTTATACAGGCTGGAGCTCCTCCTACAGTACAACAAGAATCACAATTATGTGTTTGTAAGTAGTTAATATTATCCATTACCAATATAGCTTCTTACACTTGGAACTAGCACTTTCTATTATCTGGGGGTATATATGTCTTTTGCCAGAAGATATGAAGCTGGAAGACAAGACTGTAGCTGCAATCAAGCATTACAGAAAATCCCCCAATTCAAGTACTGTAATTCAGGCAGTAGACCAGGCTTTTAGAGAGGATGGGGTACTCATTTCTAAGATGGGCAAAAAATATAAGCCCAAGAGGGAGGAATTTATTGAGAGGCTTGTACAAATTGCATTGGACAACTGCTTGTGTATGTTCAATCTATCTTGACCAATATATTTATACTCATATTTCTGAATTTCAACTTACAGCACCATAGTTATTGAATTGAATGGAATCAATGGGATGGAATTGTAGAAATAGTCAGGGTGGTCACATTTATGGGATTTGTGCTTTGGTTTCCAGTCTGCATATGCTACATTGTACTTGTATATCTGGGAAAGATTATTCTTCTTGATATGTCTAGCCATGAAAGAAGAATCCCAGTATGAAAGATAGATTGAGGTATACAGGTTTAGTCAAGGCAATAGCTTTATTCTTGGCTATGTAATCAACAGTCAATAGAAGGAGCAACATAGATATGATATAACAAAACTGATGAGACTCAGATGTACCATCAACCATGGTGAGGCTTTTTGGCTGGGGATGTAGGAACAGTAGCATACTTGTTCATTCCAAGCTGCTTCAATCTCCCATCAACTGGTGTTTGTGTTTGGAGTTGGTAGGATACCCATAAGTACTTGAGCTTCCTTGTAGGGAGGCAAGCTTATAGGACTGTATATTTCGTTTTAAGGGACTCACAATGGTGGTATATGTTGGGAATGAACAAATGAGAAAATAAGAATGTAAATGAGAGGAAACACCCAACCTGCTGTTATCCCGGACTAGGCTGGCGGCAACCTGTACCGAGATAATCAAGTACAATTTGTCTCCCTGTCTCCTCCTCTACACCTGCTCTCTGTCTCTCCATCATCACCCTCATTTATTCAAATTCCAGCTGATGCCACTTCTCAAAGAAAAACCGCCACTTCTTTTTCTCGAGTCCTCCATCTCGATCCTCGACACAAAGACCATACCGAGCGGGAGGTCACCAACCCCAGAGACACGAGATATGCGGGACCTTGTTTCAACACTGCTTGTGCACCGGAACAGAAACCTGTGACATGCTAACATGATCCAAGTAAACGTCGTAGGCTCTGGGAGCACTCCCTCGTCATTGGAATCATCCTCGTGACCAGCGCGAAGAGCACGACGAGCACGACGAACGAGCACAATAAGCTCTCCTTTTCTGAGACTGTGCAGGCCCTGCCAGTGGAGCATCTACACATGAAATCGACCGCGCGCGCGGTTCAAGTTGTTCTTTGTGCAGTGCCCCGAATATGGCGGGTTGTGAATGACATAGATATTATAACGTTGTTACAGGGAATTGTATCGGTACATAACCTTCCTGGAGATGGGTGCTTGTGTTATCAGTCATTCCTGTATTCGAAGGATGAAAGCATTCTCCTACCGTGTTCCGTACCTCGGAATCGAAAAGTCCAAATCGGGGTACGGTAGTAGTAATGATGCGCAGGGTGAGGCCAGGACGTCATTGTTTGTCGTGGATGGCGGGAGGATGCCAGATGCAACGTGCCAGGGCGAGGTACGTTGAGGCATGTACCTTACTAATAGACTAATAAACCTTTGACAGCGCGGATAGAGGAGTGGGGCGATCGTCCATAGAAAATCGGCAGCCATCGCGGCAATAGAGCTAGGCACCCACCCAAGTGCGACGGCACCGGACATAACTTTCATGTGATCCCAGGGCTTTTTTGCGTTTGGTCGACAGAGAAGGCGCTCTGACTCCTTGATTCATTCGTGTTGTAAGCTGCGATTCTCTTATAGAATAGCTCGTCGGAGCTGTAATATAGACGCGTGTGTACCCTTGTCCTTCGCGGCTCTTCCAACAGAGAACGTATCAGATGCTGTCACCGTCAATAACAACAGTCAGTCGGAGCCCAGGACTTGTGAGCTGTGAACAAGAAAGACAGCAGCAGCACGTTCGCGCCCATCACGAGACAAAACGCTGAGAGAGCAAATCAAAATAGAAACTATTTCCGGTGCCGAAGAAAGCAAGATAAGCGCAACTGAAGTGGCTGTCAAAAAAGTTGCAAGTTATCACAAGAACAGATCTGAATCCGAGCCTACTAGACGTCATAGACAATGGCTGCGATGGGCGTTCAACTGGACTGCGGTCCTGGCTAAGTTCATTTCTACACGCAGCCAGTTGAGGCTATGACGGTCGTGCCACGTATAGGACAAACACGCACAAACACAACATACGTTTCTGCCACGTATTCTCTTCTATTTTTCCAACGCTCTTTAACACTCTGTGATTGTCTTGGCTGGACTTGCAACGTATTACCCCTCGTAATCTCTCTATTATGGCGTCTCGCAACGTATCCACATCCCCTTCGGTATTCCCTTCCTCCCCTGCCGAGTCTTCCAATGTCCGTTCCACTTCCTCACGAGACAATTCCTCAGAACCCCCGCGCAAACGTGCCAGGTCTGAAATTACTTCTGAACAGCGGAAAGAGGCTCGCGCACACCGTAATCGTATAGCCGCGCAGAATTCTCGTGATAAGCGTAAAGCTTATTTCACTCACTTGGAATCTCGGGTTGGAGAACTTGAAGAGGAAAATCGTCAGTTGAGAGCAAGCATGGGTCTTTCTCATCTCGCCAAGTCCGAGGAACAGAAAGATCTCGATTTCAAGAGGGAATCATCAGTGGAGCGAGAGAATCAGGAACTCAAGGAAAGGATCAAAACTCTCGAGAACGGTTGGAATGCTATCGTGCAAGCTTTACAAGCCTCCGGGCTCCCCTTCAATATTCCGTTTGCACCTGCTGCCACCACCGCAGTTACGCAACCAACACTATCTCCGTCCGATTCCGCATCCCCTCGACCACCGACCTCTACCTTTCCGGTTTTCGTTCCACAATCTCCTGTGCTCCCCATCTCTCCAGCCCCTTCACATTCATCTTTATCGAGTTCAACTAGTGTATTTGATGAATTCGAAGCCACTCGCCACCTAGCACGGGTGGCGACCATCGAGGATGCCCAACTCACCTCGATGTCCCTGCAGCGGGTGGCCTCGCAACGACTCAAATTCATGACGAACTCAAATCCCTTGGCCCTTCGTCGTCGGTTGTCAACAACAACACGGGCTCACCTCAGACCGATGAAATGGCCTTGGAGGATCTCATACATGAGATCATTACTCCTTTCCCGTCCTCACCGGGTGTCCAAGTCACCACCGACGTGGCGGAGACCAATACTCCCATTCCGGCGCCGTCGATGACTCTGACAGAGGGTATGGACTGGGAAAAAGAACTAGACATGCAGAGGCTGTTGGACACCTTGAGTGGTTTCCAACCGGAGATTGAGGACATCGACTTCTCATCTGCCTTGGAACTACAACTTGGTGGATGGGAGCTTCCTCCCCCCTCTGAAATTGAAGTGTTCTAAGAGACTTCAGATTTCCTCGGTTCCCCTTTAGTTACTTCCGTCCTTCTCCTACCTCATTTCTTCTTTTTTCATCATCGTTATTATCAAGATTTGAATACGCAGATCCACACTGGTGATCATTCTTTGCACCTCCTCGACCATACTTCTTCCTTTGATGCTTGACTCCTTTTCTGTAGTGTCCCACATTTCTCCTCTTTGGAGTTGATGAATTGTGTAGTACCTGTAGAATAGTGAGCGCTCGATGGAGAGAACAGTAGTCTAGCAGTGTATCATCTATATACGATCAGTAATCCAAGTGGAATTTGCACAACATCTGCTCAGGGTCGTGATTATAGTGTAACGCCGTGACTAATAAGCGGTCACCAGTAGAAGGCTCCGTATTTGGACCGAGCATTTCCTCAACCTAACTACCTCCCTTCGCCGCCTCGCTCGATGAGGGCTCTAATAAACTTGGTTGGAGCACGCCCAGCGACATCCAGTTCCTCTACAGACTCACAATCATCCACGTCTGCCGTCTTTCCTGGTCTACGCAAACTCGATCTACCCTCAGATGCTTCACAGCTCCAGCCTCTCCTTACCCTTACCCTCTCTGCCCCTTCATTCCTCGATTCTGTCGTCAAGGATGACTTTTCTGACACCCCATTGTATATCATCGAAACACACAAGGATCGCACAGGTATCTTTCGCTGCGACTCAGACAACATACATAGCGTTGCAAAACTGCAGTGGCCTACGACTGCGAAAATGGCAAGCGCGAATGCGGTTGCTCTGTCTGGCATCAGTGTGCAGATGCACGGTGGGAGGTGGAGACCAACTGAAGATTTCATGAAATTTGGGTCACTTTTCACGTAAGTTTCTTTCCCATCGCTACGAATTGGCTTGTTGAAATTGAATATCGCGAAGCTCTCGAAAATTTCACATACCACATCACTCCCATAGTCTCAAGTGGAAACGGACGGGTTCCTCATATACTGCAAGTATCTCCGCCCATTTATACGCATATATATATATATTTCTACATGTTCGTGTGGGCTAATTATTGGAATTGTTCTAGTGTGTGTGTTCATCTATCAAGGGTTCCGTTGCTACACTCGAATCTGCGGTGCTATCGGCACCTCCTCGTCTAAGGATATTCTCGTCGCTACTGCGTGACGCCGATGCTTCCCGTCCACAGCCTAATTTTGGTGGAGTGCCTCTTGTTGTAATGGACTATCTGATCACCACGTCTTTAATCCTCGTCACCGACATTGAAGAATGGATGCATCGACCTATGGACGACGTAGAAGCCGCCAGATCAGCGATGGAGACGTTCCTTCCACCGACGATGCGGGATTGGCGAAAAAACCGGGCATCCTATCTCTCAGGGTCCAGCGGTTCGCATAGTCCAAATTCGTCATTAAACAACATCACTGCAAACAATTATGCTTTGGGGGACGATTCGAGAAGCATCAACTCGGAGGCACCGACAACCCCATCATCTGCCAGCGCACATTCGTATGCATTGTTCAATTCATCGGATCGGGACATTATACCGCCAGTACCTGAGGTGCCAATCGAGCACCAGAGTTCCTTGTCGCCTCTTACACGCTCGTCAACGCTTGGGACTCAAAGGCGGCGAAAGCTTCCACTACCACCAGGGCCATACACGCCAAACCAACCGCGACCGGATCAGCCTTGGTTACAGAATCGGCCACAATCAGCGTCTGAACCATCTACTTCGGGATCATCAGAGCTCGGATCAACGACACTACAGCTACAACTTGTATCACCATCGACAACACCCCCACCGTCCGAACCATCACGATCCTCCGGATCAATAAATCGACGAGCTTTGCCACAACAGCGACCGCCACCACAACTCCCTGTACCGTTACCGCCCAAGCTGATGAATGAACTGAACAATACGAGAGAGGTTTCTCAAACGCCCAACTCGTCGATGGACACATCCTCTACAGAAGGCGAATCCTCGACAACTTCTTATCTGGAAATCGAGCACGACCAAGCACAAGAGCCTTCTCAAGATATCAGTTCTATCACGCTGAATAATACACCAGGCGCCAGGGAGACAATTTATGAGCTTCCTCCTCCCGCGTATGATGCGATTGATTTTTCGCTTCCCCGACAACCTGTACCGGATTTACCACCATCGTTTCAGTCATTCTCCCTCTCACACCCTGAACCCCCTCCAGAACTTACAGAATCGTCGTGATAGATCTCTTCCTAGATGGCGGCGATCACAACATACATTCATTCACCTTTTAGCTTTACATATGTCTCTCTACAGGTACCTTTTTTGTTTGTGTTTCTCTTTTCCGTGAGTTTATTTTGGTTGACCGAATTTCTGCTACTCTCGTCACAAGCAATTTTCCCCAAGCGCGCTCCCCTTGTTCTTCTGCCTTGAGACTCATACACAACAATTCTTTCACTGCATGCCTCTTATTTTACAATCATTGTGTTGATCTGATACCTTTCCTGCTTGAAGGGAGGTTAGACCCGACTTAGTTATTTCCGAATGCGAATGTACGCACGATGTCTTTTGCTTCTGTTTTTTTTCCTCTCTATATTTGCTTACTGTTGGGTTGCAGCTGGTAGAGACACAGGGGTAGTACGGTAGTATATAGTCCATAATTTCCGAATAAAATGTAGCAAACAATATTCCTCATGCACCGACCAAAAGAGTCGATCGCGTCAATTTTTTGTTGCATTTTCCCGATTTGATGTGCGAAGAAACATTGAACCGTCGTCGGGTATTTATCGTCTCGTCATCGTCCGTCGTCGTCGCCATCACCATTCTCGCTCTTCCGTGTATTCAACAATAAAACGACCTTACTGTATAGACGACCACTTCAAGGCGTCAGATCAATCAAAGTCAACCGACATCACTTGGAGTGATTATTATCATTATTACCATCATCACCCCGAACTCGTCGACAATGGCATTGGGAGAGCATGGACGTAGGAGAGTGTTTATTATCATCGTCATGGTAAAAAAACCATTTGAAAACTCATGTAAAATTTCTAATTTGAAAATTCCTTCTCTTCTCCCCCTCACACACAACACAACTTTACGTTGCATATGTGTGTGTTTGTAAATACAGGGAGTAGCCGGCACCGGCAAATCGACGCTTGCCCAATCACTCTCGGACACACTCGATTGGGCCTATATCGATGGGGACGATTTACACCCGAGGGAGAATGTAGAGAAGATGAGCAGAGGTGAGCCGTTGGGCGATGCTGATCGGGTACCGTGGTTGAAGGTCGTTAGGGAGACTGGTGTGTTGTGGGCGCTTGGTCGTCGTTGTCGTTGCTGTTGTCGAGAGGACCGGGATTGCGAGTGTGTCGAAGCCGGGTCTGATGGTAAGAGCGGTTGTGGGTGTGGTGGTGTATTAGGCGTAAGTGATGATGTGAGAGGTGTGATTTTGGCTTGCTCGACGTTGAAGAGGTCTTATCGGGAGATATTGAGAGGGAGGTTGGATAAGGAGCAACAGGGGGCGGATGTGGGAATCGAGACGTTGTTTGTGTGGATTAAAGGGGAGAAAGCGTTGTTGTTGGACAGGATTGGGAAGAGACAAGGCCATTTCATGAAGGCTACGATGTTGGATAGTCAATTTGCCACGTTGGAATCTCCGGAAGATGAAGGCGATGTCGTTACCGTCCCATTGGATCTCTCGAAGGAGGAACAACTCTGCGTTGCTATCAAGGGATTAAGAAAGTTGATTGAATGATTCAATCAAACCTTGGACCCGTTGATGCACACAAGGTTTTCAAAACATATATCACAATTCTATTGTTTGACAAAACACCATTCACATCCCTAGCAACTGTCGAAACTTGTCAACGTGCAAGTTTCGTGAAACTAGCCTCGCACAAAGCCAATTTCCAACGATGATGCCCCACAGGATCGGAATGTATCCCATCCCGCCGTTCTAAACGCGATCAAATCAGGTCTGGGAGATACGTCTCGAGGCAATCATTCGCCGTACCTTGCCGTTCGTAAGGACAATAGTCGCAAACGAACCCTTGTATTCCTTCTTCAACGGACGACTCGGATCCTTCAGATAACTGAGGATGTTCCCAATTACCACAGGCACCTGTTGGCCTGCATTGTATGCCCGTTTGCCCTCCGGGAAATCTATAATATCCCCTATCGCAAATATAGAAGGGTGCGATTCGAGCTGAAGTGTTGATCTGATCTTTACGAAACCCGTTGACGTCAAAGTCTCGTCGCCAAGAGATGATGCTATGAAGTCTGTGCGTGGCTGAGGACCATAAGTTGGTACCTAGATGATACACGATTACCACGAGGCTGAGCTAAGATATTTCAATTGATTTTTATTTACCACCAGATCTGCGAAGAATTTCTTGCCGGAACGCAAGACAACTTCACCAGGGCCGGACTCGGGAAAACTTTCGACGTACTCTCCAAGGACAAGCTCGACGCCTCCAGCTTCTAGCTGGTCGCAGACATACTTTCTGAATTTATCTGGGTAGCTGTCCTTCTTGAGAAGCAGGTTTTGTCCATGAACTATGGTTACTTTCTTGTTCTAGAAGCATGCAATAAATTCAATGCAACGATTGCAAGAGAGGATGCCTGTTGGGACGCACCGGGTAACGATCCTTCAGTTCTCCTGCGAGCTCTGCAAATGCAAACGAAAGTAAGAGGTCATCCTTGCTATTCTCGTGGTGAGGCAACGAACCGATAGCCACGCCACCACCTCCAATCATACATATGTGCTCTGCATCTTTGAATTTGTTCCTCCACTGATTAACATGATCAATGCATTCGGTCTGATCGACGGGGAACGCAATGGGACCACTGTGCGATGAACCTGTCGCAAGGATCAACGCGTCGAATGAGATGCGTTCGCCGGTCTCCAGCACCACCTGACTCCTGGCATCGCCCGAAGCGTCTTTCTCGACTCCCCCTTCCGTCTTATTAACGTCTATAGCGACTACTCTACCACGTTTATAAGTCCCATTCCCGTTTACAAACACGTTGTCAAATGGAACGAAACATCTGTCCTCTAGTCGACTTTCGGCATCTACGGTCAAGCGTGCGCCGGCTATGAGGAATAAGGAATAGGCGCGAGCATCTATGAGAGTGAGGTTGTGCCGGGAGGGGTCTAGTTTGGCGGAAAGACGGCGGATCAGGACGGAACCTGTTAGGCCTCCTCCGACTACGACAATGTCTTGTTTTCTGCAAGGCTTTAAGGTGGACATGAATGCGCCGGGCGAGAAGCAGGAGGAGGAGCAGGAGAAAGGAGATGCAGATGACGAGATACGCAGTCATTTTATACAAGAGCAGAGAGAAAAAGATGAAGGCCGCGAGAACCGTACGCGCTGTGATCGGTGCAACCTTTTCCTAATCTGATAAGATTTACTACGCCTTGTCACCGCCCATGGCTGCGCAATAATCGGTAGCGGCGCCCACGCTTGTGCGAGATTTGAGCAGATGGCATTGTGAACGTGACCGTGCAAGGGACTAGTAGTGCCATCAGGAGGAAAGGTAGTTTACAAATATATTTGTTGGAAGGTAGAGTGCTGGATGGGGTATCGGGACGGAAGAATTGTCGAGGTGGATCGCGAGGAGAAGCAGAAGTGTCGAAGAAAGAGATCAATCTGAGGATTTGTAGCACCTGCTGGTCCTTCCGTTGGCGTTGCCAACCCCTGAACTCTGAAAAAGCGAAAATACATGGTTTGAAAATCCGTGAACGGAAAACTATTGTTTCGGGCTATTGATGAAGACGCCAACTGGACAATGTCGAGGTTCTCTATTACACCTTCAACAGGACACAGGACAAAGTAAATAACAAGATCCATCGCACCCAGGGCCTGTCAGTGGCATGGAAAGTATGCACAGCACCGGTATGCTGAATATACCCTGCTATGATCCTGCACGCAAAGCATCACAGCAAAGACGGACCCGTTTTGACAGATTCGCTTGATGCGAGTCTCAATATCGCCCCGCATGTCATCTGAACGCGAGACGCGTTTTGTTCGTGAATACATCACCGTGGCGATGTTATTGCAACCGAATATCTGTGTCGACACGTCACGAAAGCAGACTACGCACGCACATACATATGTGTTAGGAATTATAGGGTCTAGGGTGGAAGACGGCACTGACAGCTGTGCATTTCTTATATTCTGTAGTTTCAGATAATTTGGAGCAGCATGTCGTTGTAGTTTTGAGCGATGTGCCGTAGTATTCGTTTTGTTCTACTATTTGCGGCGGCTGATAGAATTTCTCACCAAGTAGTACCTCTCCGTAAACGGAGAGTCGGGGATGCACTAAACTCGAGATAGAATACTTTGGCTTCTAGGTAATGCCTGCTTGTGCAAAAACTATTATAATAACTATACAAAAAACATCCTAAAAACTCCCCGCTGTTCATGGATCCATATCGACGTCCGTCAACGGCGAGCCAAGATCATCCACGACTCCAGCATTCGGTTCCGCTGTCGTCTCCGTCTTCTTAGTCTCTTCCCGTTCATTCTCGAACTTCTGCCGCAGGGTATGCATCAATGACCTGGTCATCTCCTTCTCCACCCTGCCCATCCCTTTCTTCGACCCTCCCTCTTCCCCATCTCCTGCGACGGCTTCATCTAAAGCCAGCTTTGTCTCCCCCAACCTCAGCATATCCTCCTCCACTGTACCTCGCGTAATCAACTTCACAACCTCCACGTCGCGCTTCTGTCCTATCCGATACGCACGATCTTGAGCTTGCCGATCATTGTGGGGATTAAAGTCTTGATCAAACATAACAACCACGCTGGCAGCAGTCAGATTGATCCCCATTCCTCCTGCTTTCGTCGACAATAAAAACACCGTTATAGTCTCATCCTCATTAAACTCGTCCACAAGTGATTGTCGAACATCAACAGCGGTAGCACCCGTCAATATCAGGTACTTGATCTTCTGATGCCCCAGCACAGCGCGAAGTATATCCAATACTTGAGTGAACTAACACAATAATATGCATCAACTAGTCATCATCATTCAACGAAACGACAAACCTGAGAGAATATCAGCATTCTCCTTTTATCAGCCATGTATGTTTCCATAAGCCTCAAAAGCGTCTTCACTTTTCCAGCTTGAAGGTAGCAGTCTTCACCTAAAAGGTACTTTTGCGTTGACTTGGACCAATAAAAGTCAGAGGATATGACAACACTAATTTAGGACTCCATCTTCACCTTGTAGGTTGCCATGTACACCTGCAACTCCGCATCTGTCATGACCTCCAAATCCTCCCTCACATAGTCGTAAACAGCACCCCTAGACTTGAAATCCGGCTCTTTAACCAAGGCCCTCGCAATAGATTTCACTGTATCATCGGTAAAATGCGATCGGAAAAGCATCGGATGCGAGGCCGCTTTTCGCAAGTCCATGAGCACATTCGTACTGTTTTCAAGATACATCTTGTCCTTCCGAGGATTGATTTTTGATTTCTTCTTCGCCGGTTTAGTATCGTGACTTCCAGAGGTCGAAGGCGTAGAGTCGCCGGCTACAGTAGAGTTTCTTTCTATATCAAACACCGTCTTCCTTGACCGCCGTAAAGCGTCGTCGTAAAGTGTTCTCTGCAGCGACGTCATCTCGCACCACTCTATTCGCTCTGTTTTCTGCGGCAAATCAAGTAGAACCTGGCGAAGAAACCCTCTGAGTGATCAGAATTGAACGTCGATGAAACAGTCATACCTGATCTTTCCTACGACGCAACACGAATGGAGTCATCATCTTCTTTGCTCTTGATACGCGTTCCTGCGCAAGTAGTGTTATTTTGGAATCGCCTTTAGCCTTAAAGATGGTGCGCAGAGTCTCCATATTGCCCGCAAATTGTTCGGGGAGGATGAAATTCATCAAAGACTGTAAATGAGGTTTTCAAACGGTTGCACACAAATCAACAAAGCAGGAAATCATACAACAAGTTCTTGTAGATTGTTCTGCAATGGTGTTCCTGTCAACAACAACCGCCATCGAGCTTGATATTTCAACAAGCTCCGGTATCGTTCCGACTCAAAGTTCTTCAACATGTGCCCTTCATCGAAGACGCATGTCTGCAACGTCACTGAATGAGAGCTGAAATGGACACCAAATAAAGTCAACGCACCTCCCAATCTACCTTTTTGAAAAACTTGCGGTCCCTATCATCTCCTTGAGCAAGTGCATATGTAGTTATGAGCACCTCCCATCCATCATTTACTCTCGAACTTTGGGTATCTAGTAGTGTTTGACGAAGCAGGGGTCGTTCCTCCTTTCCTGCATAATAAGTTTGGACAGATATTGACGGTGCAAACCTCGCAAATTCTCTACACCAGTTCTCTAATGTAGATGAGCTTCAGATAGCTTTGATTAGCAGGCAGGAAGAAGAAAATTGATCGAGTACTTACGGTACGACGACAAGGTGAGGACCTTTGATCCCGCGCTCTTTCAGTAACGCGAAAAAGCTAATGACTTGCACCGTCTTCCCGAGACCTGAGCAAGATGTTAGCAACAAATATCACATCCGTTGGCAAAGATCTTACCCATTTCATCAGCCAATATACAACTGAATCCCTTGTTATACAGGAGATGCAACCAATTCACCCCAAGAAGCTGATATTCCTTGAGCTTGACTTGGGGATGAAGCAGAGATGGTTGAGAAAGATAGCGGTTCTTGTCCTTCGAACTAAACGTAACCTTGGATCGCAGACTGAGTGCACCATCTTCCTGTATGTCATCCGCCAAAGTCGCTCCAGATTGTTTATCCGAGCCACTGATCGTCCAAGCAGCAATTGCGGACCTGAGCTTGGCGCCAATACTTTCGCATTCCTCAAGGATGCTGTCAACTTCACCATATCCTTCTAATATGTCCACTGTGTCCTCGAATATCCGAGGACTAATACCCCACGGACCTGCCTTCTTTTTCGTTTGACCCAACTTGGTATTTATCTCGTCGGAAGACGTATAAGGTCTGAGGTCAATTAACTTCTGAGCTTGAACATCGGTACACCCTTGGAAGTCGGCAATGAACAATGTGGTCGAATAACATACTAAAATTAAACATACCAGTCAACTCTTGCAGTGCTTCAATCCCAGCTGTGTTGAAGAACTCAAGGGCACGAGAACGATGGTTATTCTGAGACCTTGCTGGCAGAGGTGATCGGGACTCGGGCCCGCTGTCCTCAAGTTCGGCCTCAGACTCCGAATCCACGACCCGCCGAAGCCGCCGCCGACCAGCTGTAGGTAAGAGTGGGCTCGCGGGAGATTCTGTGAGATCGATAGCAGGTTTGACAGGGGGTGTCGGTGTGGAGGGCTTGGGAGCCTTTACATCAAGAACAGGCCTATTTGCATAGATGGAAGATTTCTTGGCCTTTTCCTTTGCCTCAGCTCTACGAGCTCTGTTTGCTTCTTCGATTCCTTGAACCTTTCCTGTCTCCATTGATTCCTTATCAGCTATTGTGGAGGAAGACGCATGTGCAGGAGATAACATCGGACGCCAATTAAGATCAGACAAGAGTTCCGTCGCCTTTATCACGTCACCTTGACTCTCCATCCAAGCAGCACGAACTAGCCCAGGGGAATAGGTAGGCATGGTGACTTTGAATTTAATGAAGCGAGGATCTTCAGCAGTAGTGCCAGATGTAGAAGCAGCAGGTGAACCAGGCCGCTGGCCACGGACGATTCGCGGTTTATCAGTGATTGCCCTGGTATCTGGGATTGATTCGTCATCGGTAGACGAATGCAGCGACAGTCCGTTGGACACTAATCTCCGCCGTTGCCCTGGTCGTTGCACCTCGGGTGAACTTGGCAAGTCAATGATATTGAGAGGATCGTTTGGGGAAGACGGAGCAGGGGGACCACGATTGATACGCTTCCGGGGTTGCAGACTATCTTCCGCACCATCCACTTGGGAAATCGGTCGATTGTTTGCTGGGCGATGAGGTTGCCCCAGCGAAAATCCGCTCGAAGCCGTCAGTACATCGTCACGGAAGTACGGAGCAGGTTGTTGATTGTAAAGGTGCTGTTGCGGCCATCGACCATAGGGTTGAGCGTTATACGGGTGAGAGCCGTAGTTTGCAGCGTTCGGAGCGTGTTGAAGATACTGTTGTTGATGATTGTGATAGTTATTATCAGGACCGAGAGGCGATGAGTTGGGTACAAGGATTCTACTTGCGCTCTCCGGAGGGAAGAGCCAGAAGCGCGATGTTAACGTAGGATCACGCGACTGTAGGGGAGGTTGAGGATAATGAGCGGTTATCGGCGGTGTGGATGGCGCAGACGAAGGGCCAGGAGAGCTGGTTGTTGCTGAGTCCGTCTTCCGGAATCGAAGTCCGTCAAGAGCTGCTTTCTAGACGGAAAAAATACCTTTTGTCAGAAAAAAAGGTGGCGACGACGACGACGACGACAGTTAGTTCAACGACAAACCCTATTCAACTCAGATTCAGCATCTACAGACATTGTTTCGCCTTAATTTAAAATCTAGCGAATGTTGTCCCACTTTATAGTAGAGAGGCACGACGCTGGCGGTGTAAGCGGGGTGTTGTGGCAGAACAAAAGCAGTCGAACATTATTTTCAGTCTATCTCACTAAGTCGGAGACACAAAAGGTGTGGCTGATCATTGCATAAAATTTAGGACATTAACATACAGTAGGTAAACGTCATGAACAACAATGGACAGTGGGTAGGATATGGAAGATTGTCTGTCGAAGACTAGGCGAACATTGCGCAGGGATAAGGGCAAGGTAAGACAGGGCGGTATGGGCGGGAAACGAGAAGCCAGTCGACGAGGTTGGAGACCAAGCAAGGTTAGATCAGGACCTAGGAAGATATGATGCGTCAGGCATAACAAGGGGAATCATCCCAGAAACAAGCTGGATGTAGGAGCATTCTGCGGTATACTTTGCTGATTGGATGTGAACGATGCTAAACAAAGTCGTGGCATACCGGCGTAAGAAAGATGTAATACTCCTGCCAGAAACTTGCTAGCAAAAGCGCGACAGTACCATAACACAGGATATTCTCCGACCATTAATATTGCCTTCTACTGGGTTGACGCAACAAATAGTATGGATTTGAGGTGAGACATTGGAAACAGCATAGATTTGGAAGCGCAGTCTGTGGATAATCAATGCAACATGGAACAAGTGTAACATAGGCTTAGCTACCGCATAAGGCTTCAGAACCGTTGGGAGAATAATATTCTTCAGGTGTGCGTTCAATAGAAAGCACACCCGTTTAACTGAAAACAGAAGAGATGGCAAAGGGCGCATGCTTCAGGCCAACTGCGAAACATATTCAAACATTGCGGCTGACGAATGAACAGACGGAGATGAAGAAAAACTCTGGAATAGGATATTCGCACAAGACATTCGCAGAGGAAATGCTCCACATGTAGAAACCACAATTTTTCCAAAATCTTGGGCGATCACAATTTCTGTGGTCCCTATACCACACACAGACTCAGTAATATAAATAGACACTTACCTCTCCTGCTACGCCACCACATTCTTTCACAAAGCCACGCTTGCGTAGCACTGTTCCCAGCGAAAAATCAATGCCAGAATGCCATTGACACAACCCGGCAAGATGGGATGCGTCTAACATCTGTCAAGATAAGCCTAAAGGTCACTAACTACACAAGTACGGGAGAGAAAGTTTGTCACCGACCTATTATGAGTTCATGGCGAAGAATTTTTTGCAATAGGCAAAACGGAGTTACCACCGGAATGTCCTGAGCTAACAGGAGCCCTAGATGGACAATCTAGCGTAACGACATATCAAAAACTACTCCATAAGAGACATAATAGGGATGAAAAGTAATGTGGAGTGAGAGAGGTCGACATCCAACAAGAGAAAAAGAGGTGACCCGCAAGGCAACGACTGACATGATGGTGGTCAAGACAAAGGAGCGTCGGCATATCCCGAACTGCGCCACGGAGCCAGCTTGAGCCGAATCGTGGCGGACCCTGAGACAACCGCCCTTGAGTTATAAAGCAATTACGCACACTCATCATACTATTCTTCAACTTCATCCCATAACCATGGCAGGTCTTGATGCCGTATTTGTCGCTGTCTCATTGGTATCACTGTCGGCAACACTCCTCATACTTGTACCGCTCGTAGGAAGTATAGTCCGCGTCAGGGCTAATTACAATCCCAAAGGCCTCCAGTTGGATGAAGATGGCGTCGTTCATCCATACACTGGACCTCAGGTTACATCGTTTCTTGGAATGCTGGCTAGAGTTAAGAGAATTGAGGTCAATCCCGCTCATCTAAATTGATCTCCAAATACATGACTGATATTCTTCAAGGGTTGGAGTGGTTTGTACAAGGGACTCAGTGAGGATTATTCCGATCTATCATCGAATATCTTTAACTTTTATTCTAGTGCCAACCTTTATTTCATCCATGATCCTCAGCGTTTTTGCCGTCCTATTCTACGAGTCTTCTGGACAACCAAGAAACCATAACCTTGCCAATCCCCCTCACGCAGGACCCTTCGGAGTTCTAATGTACAGCATTTTTTGGATGATGGTTTCTCTCCCTGGGACTATCATAGCATATCGGTACGCATACAATCAAGCTATTGGTCTTGTCGCTAAGCGGCCTTAACAGCGCGATCACAACGCCTTACAAACTTCCATATTTCAAACCTATGTACTCTTTACGCATTCTCTTGACCCCCACTGAAAGGCGGCGACCTTGGTTGCTGTACCTTACACCGGGGCTGCTGATGTCGGAGTTCCTGTCCATGGCATACGGCGTATTGGGCCTCCGAACAATCAGACATTTCCTACTGCCAGCCTACCATCCTGGGGAACCTCTCCCAGAAGGCTACACCCCCCTTCGTCTTGGACTCTACATCCTTGTGGCGCTTCTGAGTACTATCGTGCTTTGCCCACTAGAAGTGATGGCTACCAAGCTAGCCATCCAACGCAATCACGCAACTTCGGAATACAATTCGGTCTCGCAAGAGGTTGAGGGTGATCCAGATGGTACTGCGGATTATTCCGGCACAGAGGAAGACGTTATTGGGTAATTGAATTTTGTCCTAGACTTCTTTCTTCCGTTCGCTGACCCTTGCATAACTCAGATTGAGGCATGAGAGAGACCCCTACACTGGATTCGTGGACTGCGCGAAAAGAATTGTGGATGAGGAGGGTCTCCAAGCTTTATACAGACTTTGGTGGATCACAATGTTTATTTGTTTGACCACTGCATTCTCGGCATGATTGAATTGTTTTAGGTACTGGTAGTTTATCGTGTATGTTTTCATGATTTTTTCGTCTCTTATCTAGCTCCAATCTGATGTCAGGCAATAGTATTCTGCGACTCTTCAAAAATCGAGTGCAGTGAATGAATAGTGGCTGGTCCAATTTCTCTCGACTACGGTGCTTGATATTCATAGGAATCGTAGTAATGGAACCCAACGTACTATCCGACTATTGATGCGGCGTGCAAAATGGGCTGACGATCATTCTCAAGACCGTAATCAATGAGAAGAACATGAACAACATCGTCCAGAGGTCTGTTCCAAAACCTGAGAGCACCGTGTCCACAAAATTATGTTGCCCCATGTTGTGCTGACGGCGCAGCAAGATTGTCAACTTCAAGTTAGTAAGTGAGGCGTAGCGGAAGTCGCGATGTGTCTGCCGGAGTTTCTGAGTTTTCTGAGTTTAAATCTTGCACGCAAAGGTTGACAAGGACCGTTCCCAAATTACAACCCAAGACAACTTGAACTGTTTACGTCCGAGGACAGGCTCTACCATGGCATCCCATCTTGTACAGCCCTTTCGTCACCACTAATCTGCCCACACATGATTTACTCTTTTTTGTTTAGGCAAACATATTTGGTACCGAACAAGATCGTGTCAACTGTTCATTCTACTACAAAGTTCGCACCTTTCGTCCAGTTATGCTGTTGTCTCGTTTTTGACTCCCTTTGTTTCATAATCCTAGATCGGTGCATGCAGACACGGCGATAGATGCTCTCGTAAACACATCAAACCAGCGTTCTCACAAACAATTCTTCTCCCAAATGTTTATCACAACCCCGCACACGACCCTGTTTGTCGCTTAACCGAAAAAGACCTGCAGGATGGGTTTGATGCTGTCTACGAGGACCTATACTGCGAGCTATCAAAGTTCGGACACCTGCTGGAGCTTCATGTGAGTTGCTAAAGTACTCTTTTCCGGCTTTGCATGCTGAAGATGTCGTCACTAGGTTTGTGACAATGTTGGAGACCATCTAATCGGGAATGTCTATGCACGTTATGAATGGGAGACAGAGGCTCAAACTGCAGTTGATAATCTAAACAACCGGTGGTATGCAGGTGCGTCGCTCACGGTCCCTCTGTACAACCTCAATCTCATATGCTCTTCACGTGCTTTTCCTGCAGGCCGACCGTTGTACGCAGAATTATCTCCAGTCACAGATTTTCGTGAAGCGTGTTGTAGGCAGAATGAGAACGGTGAATGCAACCGAGGCGGTTTCTGTAATTTCATGCATCTACGACTGGCTTCAAAGGATCTAGTCAGTTCAATGCGTCATGGACAACGCGTAGAGAGAAGGTTGAACCCAGTCAAGACGGAGGGTGGAGGTGGATGGGAGCCTGGCAAGAGAGAAGGGGGGAAGGGAAGGAGTGCTAGCCCTGGGAGACGAGGCGGTCGTAATGAGGGTGAGGATCGTTGGACCAGAAAGTGAAAAAAAGGCTTCACAAGCAACAAGTATGTATATATAACTATTACATGTCTTGTCATTGTGTATATTGGAGCTGTCGAGGCATCACGCCCAGACATTAATAATAGACATAGTGTTCAAACCAACCAACCCTGGCATTGCCCCCTCGCACCGTCTTTCAAAAGGTCGGGCCATTGGACAATGAACCTGAGATGGATGATAAGAATTCTACCATTAGATCCTCGAATTAGATGGAACCCACTGGTCGACAACAGGTCGAAGTAATTTTCCAGAAAGAGATAGCGTTCGAACTCGCGCAAAAGATTCGACATAGATTAGTCTTGGAGATGGCAATCCTAGGAACTAGATGGGATTAAGTCAGAAAACCAGGCAATCCGCGGATGAAACGCACCCTATTAATATAGACCGCTATACAAAGCACAAAGCATGTTCCAGGACCATTTAGAAGGAGAACTTGAGGATACGCTTTACGACCGTCCTTCCGCAACAGAGACAAGGATATGTAGTTCAAGGAAGCCAGAAGCGAGTTCAACAAAGTTGGTGGAGTGGTCCACAGAGGCTGGTGGACCTTCCTTGCCCGAGGAATGTAGAGAATAGAATACTGGGTCGGCTTAGTTTTATCGACGTCCTGTCTGTACTTGAGAACGCGTGGATAGACAGTAGTGTAGAAATGGACGAACTGAGATTGTCGCTTCGAGAAGTCGAGCTTTCTGTGCACTCAGAGTATCCCCATCGCTAATGATATATGTACGCGGTGTGTATCGTGTAAAGTCAAGAGAGGATAATAAGGCCAAGGCTTCTGCAGTATGTCCACCTGTGGTATGTCAATTATTACAAAAGGACAGTGTTCTGGCTGCGTGCCTGAACCAAGAAATACAGCGAAACCGCACGTCGTTGATGGAGCTCTGGCTTGCCGATTTTGAGGTGAAAAGATAAAATAGAGCCGCAAACAAAATGCAACGAAAAGTAGACCGATAATAACGAACAACAAGGTCATGACACCCTTGACGCGTCTCTTGGATTGAACTTAAACGACCCGGACTACAACGACGATGACAGAGGATGTCGTTGCTCGAGTGGATCAAATGATGATAACATCTATCCGAGCAGCAGTGAAAGACTGCTCAGAGAGAGGTCTCAGTTTTGCTTCTAAATGGTTAGCACCCACAAAATGTTGGATCCCGTCTTGATCACATTGTGTACAATACAGGGCGGCGGAACTATTGGTGTCTATACCTGCCAAGAAGTTACTCGCCGTACCGTCTGCTGCTGGGCCGGACTCACCCCCTGCGTTCACATCCACTGCCGAAGTTGCGACGGATCCTGATCTACATCTCCCTCCACATCCGCACGCTCCTAGGCTGAAACCAGTTCCAGAAAGTGTCAGACTCCGGGAAATAGAACTTGAGGCTCGAGAGGCAGACTTCCTTGCCACTGCCCAACGATGTTTCGAGCACAGGGAATTTCCTCGAGTGGTATATTGGTTGCATGAATGCAGAAGTGCAAAGGCTTTGTTCTTAAGTGTTTACAGCCAATACCTGGTGACCATCTCTCTCGTTTTCTGTTCTTACTTCGGAGCTTATTATCAACCAGGCCGCTGAAAAACAGGCCCTCAAAGAATGGAACAAATATCAGAGTCTGTCAAAGTGTTAACGAGCTCACTTCGTATATCTCAACTTATTTCTAGATTCAAGACGACAAACTGCAACCCCAGTCACAAAGACGTTGCTAGAATTGCTTGAAATGGTCAAGGATTCCGAGAACCCCTTCCTCAAGTTTATGTGCGTTTCGATGTTGTATGATGTGTCCCAGACTGATACTCGCATCTTATAGGAAGGCTCTTCTCCTCTATCGGCTGAGTAGACGTGAGGAAGCAATCGAGTCTGTCGTCCTGTCAATTGGTGGCTATCCGTGGAATTGGTCGGCATGGATTCTTCTCGGGAATTGTGTTGAAGACTCAGAAGAGGTTTTTTGCCGCCCCTTCATAAACTTCTGTATATCATGACTCATTCTCGCGTTTCGATTTCTACCCATATCGGTCCTTTTCGCAGCTAAGTTCTCTGCTGCAATATTTACCACTACCGCGCTCGCACCCATTAGTGCAATTCTTTCAAATCCATACTTTGAACGCGTTCAGGTCTCCTACGGATCACGAACTGCAACTATGTGATCGACTGCTATCGGACGATTTCTTCCCTGTAAGTCCGTGGGTTATGAGTATGCGAGCCTGTGCCTTGTATCATCAGCATGGTTTGTCTCGTTGTTATTTTCCACCGTACCCTTCGTTAATTGGCGCAACAGATTTCGGAGAAGCTGAAAGGCAATTCCAAAACATTCTTGCAATCGATCCATATCGAATTGACAACATCGACATCTACTCTGACATCCTCTATGTCACTGATAATAGGATTAAACTATCCAAGCTTGCGCATGATTATCTTGAACTTGATAAGGATCGTCCCGAAATATGCTGCCTAGTAGGCGAGTGCTACATCGTATTCAAGCCATGGTATCCACATATCTTAACCACGTCACTGTTCCAGGAAATCATTATTCGCTACGCTCAGAACATGAAAAGGCGATCAAGTACTTCCGAAGAGCGGTCCAGCTTGACCGAACATATTTGTCCGCTTGGACGTTGATGGGTCACGAATACATCGAGATGAAGAATTCGAACGCCGCCATTGAAGCTTATCGTAGAGCCGCAGGTAACTTTGCGTCTCGTTGTCATTTTTCTCCTGCAATTCTTGATATCATATATAGACATGAATCAGAAAGATTACCGAGCATGGTACGGTCTTGCACAAGCTTATGAGCTTCTAAGCATGCATCAGTATGCGTTGTACTATTTCCAGAAGGCCACGACATTACGGTTTGTCCCTGAACTCTCTTTCAGTTTCAATTCAAATCGTTGACTGTGGGTTAGCCCGTATGATGTCCGCTTATGGCAAGGTCAAGCGGCTTGTTACGAAGAACTTGGCAGGTACTTGAATCATACTCTAAGACGGTTAGCAGGAGTCTCAAGAACAATTCTGTATAGACCACGCGAAGCTATCGAGTGTCTCAAACGAGCCTTGATAGCAGCTGGACCCCATGACACTTCTATTCTTCTGAAGCTAGCTCAGTTCCACAACGACCTCGAGGAGTATGCGGAAGCGGCGAAGTACCACTCCAATATTATCGATGTATGTTCAAGAGACAGTTGCGTTGTTTCTTTTTTGTGCCAAGTCTTACTCTTTGACTTGACTATTTTGCGTTCTGAGCAGGCCTGCCCATTACTGACTATGCCAAGTCTACCCTCTACGTTGCACAATATCATCTACTGCATGGTGGCGGGAACCTAAAACTGGCAAAGCAGTATCTGGAAATCTTATCCACCAGCAACTCAGAGGACGTGAATACTGCTCAAGAACTGCTGAAGCAAGTAAAGCAGAAGATTGCCGCCATCCCTCCCCCAAAACACACGACGGACGTCTCAATGGAGGCTTGAATATTTTAGGACGTGATCCGTTAGATATGTAGGTGTATTGCAAAATCCGGGTTCAGTGTCTCTGAGATCTGAAATTTGGGAAAGGTGGAACTTTGGTAGTGGGTCATAAGATAGCGTGTATACAAGGGTTAGCGACGAGTTTTTGTATTGATTCACTCCCAATCACTATCTCCTGAACCCTCTTCGTCTTCATCTTCGTCGTCGTCTTCATCCTCATCTTCATCCTCATCTTCGTCGTCGTCCTCCTCGCCGGCTTGCTCATGAGTATTAACTATCCCCTTATGCAGATTCTCTTCAGCGTTGGACACGACATCAAAACTCTCTTCGCTGCTTTCTCCAGGACTCAGTGTTCGTGAAGCGACTTGAGGAATTGATGCTGATGAGGCTTTCGTCGAACTTGGATTCAGTCCTGTTGCAGAGGATGCGGTTGCAGCGGTAGGTGAGGTAACCTCCTCATCGTCATCTTCCCAGCTGAATGCGTCCTCTGAATCCGATGGAGCTGATTAACGTAATCAGACTTTGTTACACTGTAGAAAGAACGAGAGATTACCTTGGAGCAAAGCTTTTCGACGTTCTGCTTCCCTGTCGATCTGATAAGCTCGAAAGAAATATCTCGTCCAGAACACGTCTTCTGGCATTACTGAAGGTACTACAACAGGAAATCCTTGGTTAGGATACATGCAAATGAAGCACGGAATGATAACACAAGAACTTGCCTAATGATTCTTGTAAAGTCTCAAGTGCTTCTTCGTCTCCGAAAAGACTCGAAGCTGCCTTCCGTCTCTCCATCCAATCCGGACTCTGAATCCCACCGTTTTCGACAACCTCTCGCTTCAACCATTCGTCGTACAGGTTTTTCACTGCTGGGTCGGTTTCAGGGTCAGCTTTGACAACTTCGGGATCGTGCCTGAGTCTTCGCAAAAGCGCCTCTGCACGAGTAGCTACTGCTCTCCTCGCCTCTCCAGAAGTCTGGTTATCTTCGTTCTCCTTCCCTTTTCCGGAACTGCCACCTACTAAGTTGGGATCTGAATGTGATGAAGGAAGCATCCAGACATCTGAACCGTCCCAAACAACTCCAACAGATGTATCACGATCCTGTCCCTCTGGAGGCACAACCTTGACAGCATCCTTGAAGAAATCCCCCGCCTCCTTCACAGCTTCTCTGAGCAAATCCTCGCTCTTGTGTACGTATTCTTCGGCCTGTGCACGTGTGACGCCTTGGACACGCTGAAATTCGTTCGTCAACGTCGTCCGTATCTGTGCAAAGTCTACACTTTCTGAAGCGGCATGCCTTAGTGAATCGAGGGGTGGTATGTGAGACTGTACAGTCGATACGAGATTGGGAGGTAGTGAGGATTGGAGACGGGTAAATAGCGATTGGGGAGTGAAAGTAGAAGTAGAGGTGCTGCTTCCGGATGCCGGGGGCGTTTCTGTGGCGGACGAAGAGGGCGAAGAGGTTTCATCAGTTTGTTCTGATAGACTTGTACGCTCTGTGACGGGTGGGTCCACAGGTCCTGCAGATGTAGATTCTGCTGCGGGAGCTGGACTATTGAATTTGCTCAATTCCTTCTGTGCCTGCTCGACGACTTGCCCGAAATCTTTACGGGCAACTTCGATAGCGGTCTGACTCTGTTATGAATCGCTAAGTGTTGGGAGACCAGGACACAGTTAATGTGTAGAGACTTGCTTGTTTACGGAACCCACCCCAGAACCGGTTCAATTGTCCTATAACTTGAGATACTTCTTCGTTGAGAGACTGCTGGGGTTGGCCATCGCCTGCTGCAGCTTGTGGTGTTGCTGTCCCAGGGACTTCGTATGCATCGATGAAGTTCATTGTATTCGAGTTGTTTAAGTATACAAAGTTTACAAATTTAGGATGCCACGTGCAATCGGCGTTATCTAATCAAGCTGCAGCGGCAACTCGCTGCGCGATAGACTTGGGCACAAGTCTCTCGACCCTTTCAATTTTGTCCTCCCTCGGCAATTGCAACATCTTAATTGCCCGACACTCTGTGAGGAAATCGGCGAACATCTATCTCAGCTATGTTAGTGGGCGTGAACATGATAAAGAAACATATCAACATGCCTCGATGGTATCAAGAGGTCCGCCTGCGCTTTCAGGATGGAATTGCACTCCCCAAACTTTCTTTCCTGAAGAAGCGGTAGACTTGATACCCTCGACAGAAGAGTCATTGCAATTTATGAAAAATGGTTCCCATCCAGCAGGGAAAGGATCTTGAAGTTTCAGAGCATACTGGTGATTTTGACTATAGCAAAACGTGAGAAATAGCTTGAGTGGTCGTCAATAAATATCTCACCTAGTCACGTAGACTCTCCCAGCTTTGATAGATCCTGATGAGGCCAACGCCAAGACAGGCTGATTATGTCCGCGATTACCAAAGGTCATACGATATGCATCGAGACCAGCCGCAATTCCAATGACTTGATGACCCATACAGATTCCAAACACCGGCTTACTCCATTCTTTTAAAGTACGACGAAGTTGAAGGGCGGCTTCCATGCAATGCTGAGGATCACCTGGACCATTAGTCAAGAATAATCCGTCATATTCATCTCGAATGGTATTGAAGTCGTAGTTCCAAGGGAGAACTGTGACGGATGCACCACGACTGATGAGGGAACGTAGGATGTTGGCTTTTGCGCCAAAATCAATCACAGCGATTTTCACGTCGCCTGTTGGATTCAGAATATAAGGCGTCTTGGTCGACACTTGATCGACAAGGTTGTCCTTGGAGGGATCCCAGTATTCGTGAACTTGGGGAGGGGGCAAGGCTGCATCAGGGCCAACAGCGAGGCGCCCCAACGTAGTTCCTTGATCACGGAGGAGTGTTGTGATGGCACGGGTGTCGACCCCAGTGATGCCTGGAATGCCATGTCGGAGGCACCATGAAGCAATCGACTCGACGGCGGCGTGATGGGAGAATTTTTCTGCAACGTCTGCAACAACAACACCGGTACATTGGATGTGACTAGACTCCAACAAGACGCCTACGTCCTTGTCGTCCATGGGTGCATTATTCAAAGGGACACCATAATTTCCAATCATAGGCGTGGTGAAAACTAGAATTTGTCCTCGGTAAGAGGGGTCCGTCATGGACTCTGTGTCTAAAAGTCAAATAGAATGTTTGAGTCATTCAGAACACATATAGTAGTAGTAGTAGGACGCACATGATGTGATTGAGGTAGAAAAGACAGTCTCTCCATATATACTACGGTGAGCCCCGAAGGAACGGCCGTTGAATGATTGGCCAGTTTTGAGATGCAGAACAGCGGGGATATTGGACTGGGAAGAAGCATGGGTAGCGAATCCTCTAGATGTACAAATAAAACGACGAGAAAGGATGGAAAACAACATGTCGCCAAATTTTGCTGAATTAGAGCGGGAGAGAGAAAACGAGGTCGCTGAGATAACTAGGAAAACCAGTGTGAAACATGAGCAGGAAGAGAAGAAGAAGACTTACTCGTCTCTGGTGTTTTGCAAGAAGAGCATGTACAACCGCAACAAAACTACCGCAAGATTCAAATCAAAAGCCTGTGGAGGTTATGAGTAAAAAGTCGACAAGCTTTTAGGTCTGTAAACTTTCACACTCCGCGGTTATAGGTGATGTAACATGCTTGTGACTCGCTCTCGATTACGTACTCTTACTGCCTGCGCACGGTCTGGGCTATCAGCAGTCATGGAGAACGTAATTGACTGTTATACCAAGTCAGTAATTAGAAGCACTCTGTTTATATTCCAGTTCGTTGGGAGGTCGGAACTGTAAGTGTACGCGAGTGTGAAATAACAAGACTTGCAACAGCAACAAACACAAATGCTCTAGGATCCAAGAAAATTAATTACGAATCAAGACGCGGAGTCGACTCGCAATAAGTAATTATGATCACCTTATAGCGACGCAAAAAGTCCTCGTTTCTTGCCCTGCGTCGTTCCAGCACGCCGATGTTTGGGAATGTGGGACTTTTCTTTCTCGTCAGAATCCGAAGATGAAGTGTCATCGTCCTCATCGTCCTCATCTTCAAGTTCGTTTCCACCCTGACTGAACACGTTCCGTTTCGTAGAAAAGGAGGGCGTAACAGATCTCAACAGCGGAGAAGCAAATATACTTCCTTGGCTAGCAATATCCGTAAGTCTTCGGTATGGCACTCCTGCACTGAATGATCGTGAACGTTGTGGCTGAATTCCAACCATTTTCGAGCCCTTGCCAGACTCTGACGTTGAGCTCGAATTGCTATCACTTTGCTGGTCATCGTGCGGCAGCTGGGAGTCAGGTATAGGATATTGGCTTGTTCCGGGGAAGAATAAGGGAGTCTCTTTGGTTTTACGATGACGTGGGGGAACGACTAAAGCCGGCATTTCGGCTGCGGGTAGATCATCGCCAGGGCTGGAATGCAGTTCGTCAATCATAGAAGATTCGGACACTACTGGAGGAGGCGATTCAGCAGGAGGCAGTGCCGTCCACTCGGCCAGAGATTGCTCTTGCAGTGGCGGAACTTGTGACTGAGAGCTGTGATGTTGTGAAAAGCTCTGGGAAGGAGTGGATTGCATGTTCTTGTTCCCCAGTGGGTTGGGATCCTTTTTTGGAATACATCGCTCTTCTCCCGACAACCAAGGTGGTGTCGGCGGCGGACGCATCGTAGGTAGACTATCACGTGCAGGTGTCTCCTCCACTATTGCCGGGACAGAGAATCCGACCGGAGATGCCGTAAGACTTGCAACAGTAGTCCCGCATCTGTCTTTCATCTTCCTTGACAAGAGAGGAGTTGACTGGATAGAAATTTCAAGGGTAAGTTTTTCGAGGTCTCGGTTCTCGTCAGCTTGTCCGACAGCGTTGGCTAAACTAACACTGTTCACCGTAGGATGAAATGGCGGATCATCAGACGGTTCAATGGGATCCACTATCTCCGCTACATGATCCTTCAAATATTTCAAGACCGACTTGGTGGTCCTTAACTCTGAAATACGGCTGCGTTTCTTGAGCGGATGGCTCGAGTCTGACGTCGAGGAGTGCAGTGACCCAGTGGCTGCAGCATTCGTCTGAGACTTCGTGGGAGCCATGGATCCTTCTAATGAGCAATCCCATGTCCCGGACCCGTCATTCTCAGTCTCGTCATCTGTCGGAGGCACCACTTCATCATCCTGGACAACCACAGTTTTCGAGATTTGCTTCTGTCCCAATGATTGCTCAATACGAGGAGGCTTAGTTTGATTATCAAGAACCTTGAGAGGATGGATCATCACAGACATCTCTCACTAGAAGCAGAGGAGCGACTTGCCTGTAAGGCGAGCTGATCCCCTGCTGGAGACTCTGTGGAGGGCGATCCGTGGTCGTCGTCCACTACGTCTTCGCTATCGGACGACTCGCTGTTCGCAAACCTCTTCAATATGTGCCGGAACTTCTTGGTGTCACCTTCCTCATCTTCTACTTCAAGAACTTCCCGCTCTTCGTCTTCATTTTCAGAGCTGACTTCCGATACTAAGATTTTCTGCGCAGTCGATAATTTAGGTCCACGTAAAAGCGCATCGAGGTCATCATCTGGATCTCGCAAAGATACGGCATTCGGAACAACAGGACCATCTTCAGGATCGTCATCGGAAGAATCGCTCTCCTTGCTGTTAATGATTCCTGTTTGAACAGAATCGCCTTGTATTTCGCTTTCTGCACTTGAGGGGCCTTTTGACTGTGTCTCCGGAGATGTGAGTGATTTTATAACGTCATCCGCCGGCTCCACAGAAGCAAAAACACTCTCCTGCGCCTTAGCGGTCTTCTTAGACAGCAATCCCTGTAACTCTTTTATCAACGTTCTGGGGACTGGTCGTCTAGCTTTCAACTCCAGTATTCGTTGTTGAAGAGTCTCGGGTCCACCCGTAAATAGGGGACATTGATATCGTAAGTGGAACGGAGACTGATTACACGCAGGGCAGGGTGCTTCACTGGCAGACTTTGCTTTTTTTCTAACTCGGGACTGCTTTATTTCCTGAGGTACCCCATTTGTAACGGAAGTGGCGGCAACCGGAGATGGTTGGACTTTATCCCTGGCGACAATGTCTGTTTCCAGGGCCGGCTTGTCAGTGCTAGACCCTGCTATTCCAGACACTCCAGATTCGGATGTAGTCTTTTGGGTAGCTCTATTCTTGGCTAGAACTTGGTTCATGACCTCCTGAATATCGACTGGAGGCATCGCTGATGAAGGCGTTTTGGCCTTGGTCGACCGCTTGGCTTTCTTTTTGCCGTTAGCTGCTAATATAAATGAATGACAATTCATGGAATAAAGGGGAAACACGCACTTTCACTACCCTTGACGTCTGCTGCAGGAATAGTCACCTTCGTTAAGGGTGTTTGCTCTGTAGTCTCAGTAGCATGTGTAGCTGTGTCTGGGACTAGAACAGGTATTAGCTACTTGCAAGAAGCGCAAGAGGGCAAACTTGAAACACACGTGATGTAGCTCCTTCGTCAACGACATCGGTGTTCTTCGTGACTGGGAAATAGAAAGTCATGCCTAGCCACATCTTAGTTGAAGCAATACCGACGAACCTTTCAATGACTTTAAAGGATCCGCCATTTCTTTTACTAGAAGAAAAGATGTTACAAGTGGACAATAGGGTTGGGATAATGGAACTAGCCTAAAGAGGTTGAAGACTGTTGGGCGGTCTTGACTGCTGGACGCGACACGGTTTTTCGTTTACCTCTCTTTGGTTCAGGTTCTAGTGTAGTCTTTGTAGAAACAAGAGCAACACCGTTGAGCACTGGATGATCCACGCTCGAGGGTTGTTCGTTGGTGTACACAGTCGCGACTTTTGACTTATCAGCTGGCTTTGATGTTTTTGAAGGCTCCAGTGGCAATTCAGAAATCGTCGGTTCAGAAGGAAAAGACACAGAGGGTGATGCAAGCGGTCGTATTAGTGAAGGTTGACCCGAGTCTCGTTCAGCTACAGTCTTTCCTTTGTGAAGATGAAGGGTCGCTCTGGTACCGTTCTCGAATTCAATAGGTATGGGAACATCATCGGGATTTGTGAACGCTGCGAATTCAGCATTCTCGGGGCCATTCTGATAAGTATGGTGTTCATAAACAATTTTTATTTAGTCTAGATTATATCAGAAACTCACTTCTGCTATAAGTGGCAGTTGACTTGACGAAGCAGTGGGTTCCTTCATTGGCACCTTTCCTCTTGCAGTAGGACCGGTATCCTTCTTCGTCTTCTTTCTCTGTTTGAGAGCAGAGATCGAACCACCCGTGTGTTCAAGATCTCTCTGCCTCTTCTTGAGACTAACAGGATGCTCTGGATGACAGGCTAAATTTGAAATAACAGGCAATTCCTGGATCGAGGAAGACTCTGGAGCAGCATCCGAAGAAGGCGTTCCTTCTTGTACTTCTATCTGCGATAACATAGCCGCCGATGCTATGCTTGTTCGCCTCTTCACTTTCTGCGTCGTTTTCTTCGTGATAGGATAGGGTGTGGGTAGAACATTCGAAGCGCTATTAGCATCCACCAACTTGGACTTGGGTGCGATTGAGGGTTGAAAGTTGGGTGTGGGTGATTGAATGAGACTTTGGTCTTCGGTGCTTTCGATATCATTTCCACGCTTCCTTTTCTTCCTCGGAGAAGGTTTCTGCATAGCAAGATAAATATCGGAATCTAGACTTTTCCTTTTCGTCGCGGTCGGAAGTTCAGGCTCAGTAAATGGAGTAGTTATGATACGAGAGTGGGAAGCTGGCGCCTCATCAGAATGGTCTTCAACTTCGTGCGATTTATGTTCCTGGGGATCAGTCTTGACGAAAGGATGTATCTCTGAACATATTATGAACTTGAACATGATGAGGAGTACTAACCGAACCTCCTGGTGCACCAGAAGCAACAACACTAAGCCGTATATCTATAGTCGGCGCAGTACGCGCAAAATCGCAGAAAGCTTCATATTCGTCTTCTGTGACTGGCGTCAATGCCAAAACACGCTTGGAAGGAAAGAGAACGCGCAACCGTTGTCGATATCGAGTATGTCTCCACCGTGAATCTGTTTGATATAGAGAGTCACATCGTCTAGTAGAACGAGCTTTTTCCGTAGCGCAAGTTTGAACTCGCGAAAAGGTTGATCTGCGGAGACGCGTTAGCCCCGTCAGGATGAGAAACAGATAAATCACCTTTGTACAGCCAAACGAAAGTCCTATCTGGAGCATAATAAGTGATACGAGCGCGAGTAGTCGTGGTCGTGTTCATGAACGGCGTTCTCAAGCGAACAACAGGAGTTCACCGAAAAGTTAAACAAGTACTGTATCCGTAACTAGTCGCCGTTCCGAAATTGGACTTGCTCTGTGACCACACAATCTTTACACTGTAGACATGGCTGCACACGGTGCGTGTACTTCGGTGTCTTGGATATCTCCTGCGATTATTCCAACCGACTCATCCTGTTAAAACAGGGGCTTCTTCAGGTTTCCATCCTCACTTACCAGGATTCAAGCACCAATTCCTGGCAAAAGCTCTGGGTGCGACTATGTGGTTTTTCATCTTCTATCGTGCACGGTCTGTACCATTTCAACTGATATGGCTCTGGTACCCTGGCTTATGTATTAATTCCAGACAAGACGGTTCGAAACTCTTAGTAGGTCTCATGCCACATACGGATGAATTCGGTTCTAATTTTCACTCAGGGATTGAGCCATCCTTGGGAGGCACACGGACACGGACATGGACACGATGAGTCGCATAGTGATAGTGCGCACCATTGATCCGATATCTTCAATGCGCCTTGAAATGTGTATTCAATACTTCTTACAATCAGAACGGACAAGCCTGTGCTCCATGCAGCCTGACTTCTTGTCTGCTCGACCCCGACATGATAACCCTTATGAGTAATAGACATCGCTGTACTCTGATTGCATTATTTATCGGTTCTCTTGAGCTCCGGAGTTCGTTGCTCAGAAGCCAAATTCGGTTATTAGGGAACCAGATTATTTAAGCCTCAGCCAATGACCTTGGGCCTGTTAGAAGTACTGCCAACGGTACTGTCACCTTCCAGTATCCACTTATGAGACGACCTGTCTTGACTATAATTTGGGTTAATCTGGTCGTCTGGTACGAGATCGGTGTGTTCTTATACTCGGCATTGAAATGCTCATGGCCATCAAACCGTGTACGCGTCTTAACCAACAAAGTAGGATTGCTCTCTCGAACCGACTTGCCTAATAGCTCTCCTCCCAGTCTGGTCAGACCAATGCATACAAGCACGTTATGGTCCTGGCAGATCCACAAATCCTTAATGAAAGGTCTTATCCTGACCGAGCACCATGGTTAATGGCGCTCAGTCAATTCATTGTCGATTTGAATTTGCGGAAGAGCTGGTGGGCTGCACGGAAGTTGAAGCCTGACATTATAGTTGTCTTGGGAGACATGATGGATGGTGGCAGGGACAACATCTCAGATGAGGAGTGAGCATAGCCCAACTCTTAAGGCCGTCCGTACTGATGTGACCGCTTTATTCATAGGTACGAATCCTACTTTTCCAGATTTCACAATATTTTCCGTTTCAATGAGAACCTACCCAAAGCGAGCGTGCATTACGTTGCTGGGAACCATGATGTGGGGTGAGAGTTTCATGTTGGTTTCATGTGGTTCACTGTGAATCAAACTCGCCTGGACATAGGTTGGGTAAAACCCTTGCTGTTTCTACTCACGCCCGGGACCGGTTTCGCTCACATTTTGGTGCCTTGAATCAAGTGGTGAAAGTCGGTAGTAACTACAGTCTAGTGATAGTGGACGCACCTGGTTTATCTGATGAAGATGAAGAACGAGTAGGATCTTTCGAACAGGGGCATTCTCTTGGTGAGGCAACGGCGTTTATCAAAATGGTATCGTCTTCCTCTGGTAAAGCCCCCACTCGTGTTACTATTATCATTAATTGACACGTTGCTAGCCCTAGAAAGCCAGAACTTAATATTGTTTACACACATCCCGCTCCACCGACCTATTGGCTCTGAGTGCGGTTCTTTTAGAGAGCGAGGCACTATCCGCGCCGGCGGAGGTCCAGGTTATCAGAACTTGCTGGGTGCTGAGCCTTCCCGTTTCATTCTCGACGAGATTCGGCCAGTACTCGTTCTCAGGTACACATTTTTATCTGTTACACGGACAGGCGTTCACCTATTTTGTTGGCAGTGGCGATGACCACGATTATTGTGAATACATCCACAAAAGCCCTCCGAGAAACGTCAAAGAGGTCACCATCAAGTCATTTTCGATGGCAATGGGTATTCGAAGACCAGGGTTTCAACTGATCTCGATCCCCACATATGATAACGGTGGTTTAACAGACCAGCTATGCCTTCTCCCTGACCAACTAGGGATCTATTTAACCATCTATTTGCCATGCATTGTGGTGACGGTTCTCATACTCCTCATCAGTCCATGGCAAGTAGTGCTTGAGGGACTTCCTATTTCCTCGATATCGTTGGAGAAGCAAGATAATAGAAGAAGCTTCCTGATGCGTGTGACCAAAGCCCTTTATCCCAGAGCTAAACGAAGGCGACGAAGGGGGTTGCTGCGCGGGTTTGTGGAGGACTTCAGGGACGTAGCATGGGCACCCTTGAGCGTGTTTTTTGTCGTGACGATATACGTATTCATCTCCTAAAACAGAGCGCTTGCCGCTAGTAGAAATTATTATTAGGCAGGGTGATTTTGCGGCCATCATAAGACTATTAGTACATGAGTTCGCATCTGTTGGATTGCCAATCAGACTGTCGCCCACGATTAAACTCTCCGTTTTCCAGAAGGTACAGCCCAAGGCTCAAAGACGTCGGTCTTTTCAGCCTGGATTGCCAATCCAGGAGGACCCTGCGGAGGCACTTGAAGAAGCAGCTCCAATAACAAGACGTCACAAGCACAGATCGCCTTTATCCCGCACGAACAGTGCACCAGACCTGACTATCACCATCCCCCCTTCTCTAGTCTTGTCTTACACCTCTCCCTCTTACACAACAATGGCTGAATCACTCTTGCCGCGCTCCGACTCTTTCGGTGCTCGAGCTCGGGTCATGTCTCACTTTGACTTTAAAACCTCTACCAGCGGGGTGGCGACAAAGGCCATGAAGAACGAAATCTCGGCTCTTGTCACTTCTGTTCAAGATCTCCAGACCCGCAAGGCGTTTGATACAGAAATGCAGAGCTTCTTCTATCTCTTCGCTCGGTATCTTGCGGAACGTGCCCAATCCAAGGATCTGTGAGAAATCTCAACATCTTTGAGACCTTACGCGATGGCTTACCAGCTTTCTTCATCAGGCAATGGGATCACATCAAATCTCCAGGTGCTGATCAAATCGTCGCATACTCGTCCCTTCCCGAGACCAAAGATCTCAAGGACTTGGATAAATTGGCTGTACTGAAGGTCAATGGAGGTCTTGGCACTTCTATGGGTGTGTGTGTCCCTGCATTATTCATAGAACACGTGTTTTTATCATTGTCTGTATCCTCAAGGCATGACGGGTGCCAAATCTGCGCTGGAAGTCAAGAACGATATGACTTTTCTTGATCTTACGGTTCGACAGATTGAGCATCTGAACACGACCCACCGCGTTGACGTGCCTTTGATTCTTATGACTAGTTTCAACACTCATGACGACACGTAAGTATCGGACGCGCTTTGAGGAATTGTAACTGAAGCATGGTTTAGGCTTCGTATAATAAAGAAATATGCAAATCAGCAACTTCGTATCACGACGTTCAATCAATCTAGATATCCTAGAATCTACAAGGAGACGTTGCTTCCTTGCCCCAGAAGAGCTGACGATGACAAGAAAAACTGGTACCCCCCTGGTCATGGTAGGGTAGACTACAGCTGGCATCCACAGTCTAGGACTAAACCCGTTTGTTAGGTGATCTTTACAACGCGTTATTGCATAGTGGAGTCTTGGATCAGTTGATTGCTGACGGCAAAGAATACCTGTTTGTATCCAACTCTGACAATCTAGGTGCTGTGTGAGTACAAACCCCACATAGAGATACTGAGAGGGCAATTGTTGATGTGTTTTTCTGTAGTGTTGATGAGAAGATTCTGCGACATATGATCGACTCCGGAGCAGAATTCTTGATGGAGGTCACAGATAAGACGAAGGCCGATGTTAAAGGAGGAACACTCATTGATTATGATGGAAGTATCCGTCTGCTTGAGATTGCTCAAGTACCTTCTGAACATACAGAAGAGTTCAAGTCGGGTGAGCGGATTTACCTCTCCAAAGAAATGTTTTGTTCAAGCATAGCTCTGGATAGTTCGCAAGTTTAAGATTTTCAATACTAATAATCTCTGGATCAACTTGAAAGGTAGCGAGAGCTAGTTTCGTCTAATTACTGTGATACTGATGTGGACGCTGCAGCACTTAAACGAGTCATGGAGAACGAGGGAATGGAGCTGGAAATCATTGTGAATCCGAAAACCAATGATGATGGACAGGCGGTTATCCAGGTAGATACCGAGCTCTTCGTCGTTGATTGTGTTTTTATGCGTATTTCTAGCTCGAAACCGCAGCTGGTGCTGCGATCAAGCATTTCAAGGCTGGTAAGAAGCAATTCCAAGCTGAAATGTGCATTTGTGTAACTGAAACATGAGTAGCGCACGGGATCAATGTCCCCAGAAGCCGGTTTTTACCTGTAAAGAGTTGCTCAGATCTTCTCCTCATTAAGAGTGACATTTACTCTTTGGAACATGGTCAACTTGTCCTTAACGAGGCTCGAATGTTTGAAACCACTCCCGTCATTAAACTTGGGGATCATTTCAAGAAGGTAGGTTATGTTTCTCGATGGGCTTGTGATTTTCGTATTGTCCGACATTCTCCGTATTCCAGATTTCTCAATTCCAAAAGCGATTCAAATCGATTCCGAAGATTGTGGAGCTGGATCACCTGACGGTTACCGGAGATGTAAGGTGAGCGCAGAGACGATTTCAAGGCTTATCGACAAGCGTACTAACTGCGATTGCTATCATAAGCTTCGGTCGAAACATCACGCTAAGAGGAACTGTAATCGGTAAGTGGGTTTCAGATAAATCTATCAATGTTTAACCATTCTACAGTCGTCGCTAATGAAGGACAACGGATTGACCTGCCCGATGGTGTTGTCCTTGAGAATAGTGAGTACTTTCGATCAATCAAAGAAGTTCAGGGCAACTGATCTTGTAATAGGACTCGTGTCAGGGAATTTGAATCTAATTGTGAGCGCTGCGTTATCTTCATCATCCATGTTAAGACATTTTTGTTTGTGCAGGAACTTTAAGGTTCTTAAGGAACATCTATGTATGTACATATATGGACAGTGGTTAGGCACACCCTATCTGTTTCTTTTTCGCTCTGTCTAGACTTGCAAGCTGTGAAACAAACATTCAAATCTTATCATGGGGCGTCTGTTCTTTGTCATCAGATCCGCTATAATGGCGCCCTACAATAGGAGTCGTCTCACATGCACATGCCAACTGAATGTCGAACTCCTAAGGTGCTTCGTTGTGGGGGTGCCGACAAGGGTGCAAAGAGCAGCCGGCCCGCAAATCAGCGGAGTTGCATTATAACCGCGGTTTCAAGACTCGTACCGAAAGAGAGCAGGTGCTGTATCGGAAAGACCGACGATTCATGTGGTGTGGACGACGAGGAGTTGATGAAACGGGTGTAATTATTGTACCGTAAGACTGAGCTTGAATTCGGTGATTAAGTGTGCGAAATGTCAGTAGGGAGGGCGCTTATCATTTTGTGGATGTACTACTTCTAAGTCGTCTGGCGCACCAACATTCGTTCAGGTCTGATACCCTCGCTTCGTGCATCGATACCCTACTATCCTTGTCGTTGTTGTCTCTATTAATGCCTAGTATAGCACGCAACAGACTCTTCCGCGATGTCATCCTTGTCTTCCTGGGTGCACTATCTATGCACTTTTTCTCCGCCTTATTCCACCCATTTGACGACGTGACTTCTTCTCTCGTTGACGATGTTCAACTTCGGCCACAGCAAATCTTGCAGAATAAGCAAATCGTTGTTAACGAAGACGTGCGCCAACACATCCCGGACGCTTTTCTCAATGTACATAACGACCATATAGAAGCTGCCCGTCCACCAGCACTAGCACCCGTGGGCGTGTCTCCTCCAACCATACCACCGTCTAAGGTCATCCCAGTCGTCGATGTATCAATCACAATACCAGAAACCACCATTGTTGAACACGTCCCCGGTTGGACTGTGTTTAAAAATTTATACATGTCCAACGGAACTCTCTTCGTGGTTTCATCAAAACCGCGTTCAGAGTTTCCAGAACTTCAGTACATAACGTCTACCGGGCTTGGAGCGGAAAACACACCCGAAAACATAGAAGCGAGAATGCCAACAAGTCAGGATATGGATTTCATAAGTCCAGAAGAGGCGAAGAATAGGTGGGGCAGTGAGTCGTCCAGAAACCGGATATGGTCATTATCTGGCAACTCTGTGAGTTCTTTTCTTCTTCATTTACGCTTATTATGTAGTCCAATACTGAACTGTTCTTCAATAGTGGCTATTCAACGACCCACCACAATGTTCGTCTTGTGATATCTTACCAAACTGGGCTGCTCTGATGAAATCTTGGTTTCTTAGTCTTGGCTCATTACTATCATTTTGTTGCTGAATTGATTGTCGGAACTTGGGCATTTTGGAATGCGGCTTTCGATGCCACAGTTGATTCTACGTCGTGGACGACTTCTGCGCCGCCTGTGGCTCGTGCCATATTTGCGCATAGCGATGGTAGCTGGCGAGATGGTCCCGGATTCAATAGCTACTTCCTACGCGCCGCTTTTCCGTCTTTGACTGTTGAAATCCAACAGGATTGGGAAGATCGAATCAAACCCACATTATCCCTGGACAGGGCCTGGCACTTCGATGCCGTGTTACTTGCGGACCGGAGCGCTGCTTTCAAAGGTAGACTTTGCGGAAGCACGAATCAGAGGACTGCTTCGGAAGCATATGATCCCATGTGGGAGAAGGGCAAGTTGAAGCGCGGGTGGTGGGAGCCATTGAGGAGGGAGGTACTGAGATTTGCTGGCGTTGAGGACGAGATACTCGATCTTGGGGTTCGAATAGAAAAAACCGCGAGCAAAATCGAAAAGTTGAAGAATTTCGATGACCGAAACAAGCTCCTGACGCCTTTCGAGGAGGAGAAAGGTGTTATAACCTATATCAGTCGCCAAGCAGCCCGTCGACATTTGATCCCTGAGGATCACGATGGCCTCGTTGAGGCCTTGCGCGAGCTTTCTGAACGGAGAGGTTATGAGCTCAATGTCATCCAAGCCGAGCACCTAACTAAGGACGAGCAATTGACGGTTATGGCTCGCACGACGGTTAGTACACTGGTCAACTTGATGTTAAATAGCTGTTCACGTTCCATTTTATAGGTTTTGATAGGGGTTCATGGAAATGGACTCAGCCATTTGCTGTTCCTCGCCCCTTCACGCTTTACAACTGTAATCGAGATCTTCTTTCCGAAAGGTTTTGCACATGATTATGAATGGACCACTCGAGCAATGGGCTCGAAGCACTTTGCTGTCTGGAATGACACGTATGCATTTCTTCCCTACAACACATTAGCTTTGTTAACATGTTTGTCAGGTATCATACACATCCTAACGCTCCGGGCGTGGATTATCCCGAAGGCTTCCAAGGTTCCGAGATACTAGCACATGGACCAAGCATAGCAAAGCTGATTGAGGATCGCCTCGACGGTCGTTTTTCCTGAACTTATTCACTTGACACTCTATCTCTTGGGTAAATGCTGAACATAATTAGTAATTTTTAGTAAATGTATTCGTTATCAGTATGAGAAGTAAAGTATAGATAGAAATGAACATCTAGACTATACGTCTTGTTGTGCAGGTGTATCTGAAGGGACCTGCTTCTGCTGTTGAGAGAACGAATCAGGTGTAGAACTTGTAGCGTTGTTACGGAACGGCTTTTCAAACGCTTCTTTCACTCTCTTAACTTTTACTTGTCCAAACCCTGGAAGCGCTTGAAGTCGTTCCGTCGGTGCTTGTGCAACATCTGCGAAACTCTGAAGGCGCAATAAATGCCGAAGATAAGAGATTGAGTCAAAAAGAGTGGAATTGGAAAAACGACACATACGCCTATGGAAGAACGCAACGTCTCGACGTCGGTCTTGTTCACTTTGTTGATGGAAGTGAGAGCCATGCGATACACAGACGTGTAGTCTTTGTCAACACGCTCCTTTATCAAATCTGGCGGTTTGTGCTCAAAGCGCTTGAATGTGGAAATGTAGGCTCCCGCTTCTTCGTTGCTGTCGTTAAAAATGAAAATGAGAATATGAGCAAGAAGGCGGGAATGACATGAGGGAGGACCTCCATGCTACGATCACGGTTATGTTGTTGATAAGGCATTTCTGTGCGGTATTCGATGTGAGATTGGCTGACAGGGGTAAAAAGAGCGCTGTAACACACCCTTGTAAGCTCGCGTATAGGCTCTTGATGCTCGGTCTAGCGACACACAACCGCTCAGTTGATTTTTTAAACCAGCAGCACGTATGAGAGAAGACACACAATGTCGCACAAGAGGAGTAATATGCGGAGGTTGTACGCGTTTCCTATAGCCTCGATGCGCTGCATGACATATTCGGGGTGCAGCCTATGATACCTGAGGCTGTTTGGGAAAGGTTGCCTCAGAAAACGCGTTTAGTTGGCTGAAGAAATCGGGACCTCAGGAATAGGATACAGGTTGTCCGTCCTACTTGGAAATCTGGGACGATATCGGAGAACTCTTTGCCCACGTCACGGATGCATTCTAGTAGAGGATTCAAACGCTACCCGGTGCATCATGTTCGTAAATTGAATCGTGCAGTTCGCGACGGAAGATTAGGCTTGCCTGCCGAGGGCTTATTAGAATATTATTCCCAGTTCCAGGTAACACAACCGGGGGATTGCTAGATCCCTTTGAAGGCCCAGTTTTACCTGTGTCCGTTGACATACACGAGATCAAGTTAAGTACTTGCACCAAGAGGTGAACGTTAACGCTCAAAATAAAACATATATGCAAACTCGACAGCAAGGTCACGTGATACAAGATAAAGAAACTTGGAAACGAGGGATACAAGCATTATGTGCTGCTAAACAGGTCTCACTTAGCGCCATTAACGATTCTAGACGATGATGTCTCCCGCAGACTCCGTTGTACAAATATCCGGATCTGTGGCAGAGCTGACTTCACCAATTTGGCTGATCCTCCGTCCTCTGAACATGAATGAGGAATACGATTATGGTGGTGACCTTGTGGACAAACACACGTACCCAAGCGTACAATATTCCCTTGTCGTTTCAGCATTCTTCCCTGTAGAAAAACTCGATGTCCGGCAGGGACATAAACTTGTGAATGCTATACGTTCTCTGGTTAGGATCTTGCCTGAAGATTAACTGGCTTTCTTACGTCAATATACCATAGCCTCAGTTCATCTGAATGTTTTGGAACTAGTGGGATCTTCGAATGGCCTACGATCTGGATAACAGCAGTCACATGCTTCATTACGTTCTTGGCTGTCGAAATGATCAGTACAACAAAAAGGGCAATGACGGAAATGTTACTTCTGGAGTCGAGAAGGTCCATTACGGCCTGACATGCAGCACCTTGCCCAATTATAACGATACGTTTTGCATGAGACAACCTGCAATACCAAGTCTGAGTCTCAGACAAAGGGATCACCGGACATAGAGTTAGTTACAATATGTAGTTGTCCCATAAGTATGTGGTGAGATCCTTGGAAAGTTCATCGTCGCTCGTCTGTCCGTTCTTTAGTCAAGCTCAAGTGTTGAAATTCTATATTTGCTCACCATCCAAGCTGTTGTCGATCTTGGGATAATATTAACGTCGAGCAGCCCGTATCCCATGTCTCGGATCCACGATACGATGTCTGCCGAGGTGTTGACCTATTTCGATCAATATCCAATGCGGAATGTAGATGGAAGGTAAATGCACCAGGTAGGAATATTCCAGTTGGACATTGCACGTTACTGATTGCAGTTCGGCGCAAATTTCACCACTAAGGCAAGGATTAACAGAGGGTCTAACATGGTATACAGACTCACAATTCATGCAAGAACAAAACGACATTTTCGACCTCCATAAAATCAGAGCTGATGAGGATGAGTGAATGATCAATGGAGGCTCATTATTGCAGACATACGTGCACATAACCTGGGCCCCGAATTTTTCTTCCAGCTCGGTCTTCAAAGGAACTTGCATCATGTCATACTCCCGATACAGGTAATCTTGGCGATGTGCCTTCAATAATTCTGAAACAAGACATGTCATTAAGGAATATGCCAGACGAGAAAGACATGAGAGTTTACCGGAGATCGGGAATGTTGGTGCTGGAACATCTGATATAGATAAAGATTATCTAATTAACAATTCTTGGAAATTTGTAAAGAAATCTTACTTTCTCTTGGTTCACAGGATTTTGGATCGAGGTTCTTCCAATACTTACTTTGCTCCATAGCCACTTGCCATATGGTCTCGGTTGCGACTTCTGATGCAATCATTGGTTTCAACTGTGGAGGGGATTCGCCTAGAATAACTCGGGTGACTGCTAATGCAGACAATGAGATTGATTGCAAGTTGTATCCTCCCTGACCAGAAAGAGAGTTGAACTCAAGTTTGTATCATATATCGGAGCTCACTTCAAGTGCGACCACAAGACGACCTTCCGCCAAGCTTGACAGCATATGTGTCATATGAGCATATCCTGCTGGTGTAACATGGCATTCACCCAATTCGTCTCCATCTGCTGCATCAAAGCCCGCAGAGACTAGGGGTATAATCAATGAATGGACGGGAGGACAAGTCAAAAGATCAACAAACTTATAACAAGATCAGGCGCGAACTCCACACCGATCGGCATAACAATCTTTTGGAATGCGTGCAGGTAATCTGCGTCACCCATGCCCTTTTCTGGCCAGGGGATATTCACCGAGCTGGAGTACTCAGATGGAGAATATAGAGGCGCTTCGAGTTGAGACTCACTATCCAGTACCAGGACCTTCGCCGCATGATGATATGCACCCAAATGGCCCGCATGGGTAGAAACGCCCTTGATCATAACGGTGTATTGAAATGTAGAGGACGGATGGATCATCATTAAATGCTAGCTGTGTACCGTTACCTTCAAGGACCTATTAACAGGGAACAACCACTCGGGAAAAATAACTGACCATGATGTACATCCCTTGAGGAATGGTTTCAGTGACACGCACACGTATATCATTTATGACAGACATACCAGTCTAGGATCATGATTCGTTTGAAAGGCGTGGTCAACTGGAGTACCCGAGTGGCAACTGCGACATTGTTGAAAAAACAAAAACCCATAGGTTCAAGCGGCTCAGAATGATGTCCAGGAGGACGAACGTTGGCAAATGCCTTTTTGACTTCTCCACGGGCAACGGCTAAAGCGGCTTCAATCACACCCCCGCAACTGAGCCGGGCAGCAAGTGGTGTACCCGCACAGACATACAAAGAAAGTTGTTCATAGAAGGATTCAGATTGCTCTATTTCTTGCTTTGTCAGAGCTACGAAGTGATTAGAATCATGATAAAGGGTGACCGAAAAAATACGTACAAGCCAAGGCCAGTACCTTATCCCAAAGATCTTCGCTATGTATGAGCAAAACTTCGTCGCGTTTAGCTTCCCGGCACGGAATGCGCTTCATCTGAGAAACACAATCATGTTGAACGAGAATGTTGTGTATCTCGCCGATCCGTTCAGGCTCTTCGGGATGACCGTGAACCGCCTGATGAAGCATCATTTGAATATCATAGACATAGCCAACGGAATATCGCTCAGATCGGGGAGGAACAGTCGATGAGCGAGGAATGGTTCTGTTAATGTCCATCGCAGCCTCGGGTAAACCATTCTGTACTACAGCCGGGGCACTCATACTAGCTGTCGACGCGTCCGCAGCGATGGTGTAGCTGCAGTGCGAGCAGCTAGATAGCCGGGTCGAAAACGAATACGAAGCACGATCGCGAGGCAAAATAGAGAACGACTTTGAGTGTTTTGTTGACTTTTCCGAAATTATTCCCACTGCGACTTGCAAAACTCCAGTGGTGAATATGCAGCTCTCTATTCCCCCACTCCCCTTCATTGACCACCGAGCCTCACTTCAAAGTTCACTCACTGGCACAACGCTAGCTGCGACGATAATGTGCTCTGCACGTGTAGTTCTGGCGGTTTTAATAAGCAACCATTAATTGCACTCATCTCGTTCTGCATTGCGTTGTTGTACACTTTTGGTGTAGGCCTGGAACAGTGATTATGGCTAGTAAAATATAAATGTGTACATCTACAAATCGAGTGTCGACCGCAAAATGGATTTGTCTTCACGGACCAAAACTAATGTTATGGACGCACCACTTGGACAGTTCAGCTGTGAAGTTTATGATACATAAAGTACTCTGTGTTGGTTCCAAATTGTGTGCTTCAAGTTAAAATTAAGGATTTTGAATCGCGGCGGGGTGCCGTCGCTTGATCGCGGCACACACCGCCATTACTACAACAACGTCGACTTCGATATATATAAACTTGTATAGATGACATGCTCAGACTGCACCATGCTCAACGACGACATATCATCACATCGGTTGGCTCTCTCTCCTCTTGTTTTGATACAACTTGCCTGAATCATTTTATCTAGCTCGAAGCATTATTGTACCAACTCCACACGCTTTCGTTCTTCCTCTCGCCGTCCCTCTTGGTTCTCATTCCTCGATGCTCATCCCAATTTCAGTTCTCGAGACCGAGGGAGATCGATTCAAAAAGAACACTCCGATTCTGGTTCTGCATGGTCATGGTGTTTAACGTTGTCAGCCTGTGGTCTCACGCAACAGAGGGTGCCGCAAAAGGTCCATCTGTCATCATGGATTTCATCGGAATGGGTGTGTACGCTCTGCAGTGTCCCATAAAGTGTCTGACCGGATGAGTGTCGACAGCATACGTTCCGTCCAAACTTCATATACTGTCACTCGACCTCTTTATCATCTTCCTCGAGATGGTACTCACGACGGTTGCCTACGAAACGTCGCTTGCAGCGGCAACATCAGAGACAGACGTTGCGGACACTCTTATGTATATACCTCCGTCCCCCGACCCACAATCATCATCCACCTCGGCCAAAGCCCAAAATGCTTCAACATCACATGTGCCCTATGTCCTTGACCTTCAACTCGGAGCTGTTATCAGGCGACTTAGGGCACCAGCACCACTATTGCCCAGAACCACTGGACGCGAAGAATTACTTCCACTCCCAAACACCATGCCTGCAGAACTGAGAGAAAGCCTAAGAATGTTGCTGAGGGCCAGAGCAGAGACGAGAACAAGGGATCAGCAGACTGCACAGGACAGACCGCTGGAGGGAAGACCGAGGAGGGTCCCAGGGGCAATGGATACGGATGATAATGAATAATGTGGGCCGCATAATGCATCATGTACGAGTGATTTACAGTAGAGTATAACTGCGATAATGCGCGCCAGATCACCATTTGCGTTTCATCTGTTAGCATGCATGAGTTGGGATGCAGTTGCAAGGACAGCAAATGCAGGAAGTCTTACGGCAGATCTCAAGCACGCCGCAAACTGTTCAAATGATTCTTTGCACGCGTCTTTTTTGACGTCCGTGTAGATTGCCAGGATACATTTTCCGTACGTAGATGCTTGTGATGCACAAGTTGTTGTTGAGTGCAATGCCAGACGCTGGATGGGCTTTGTGGCCGGTTTCATGGGCGCTTTGGAGGACATGGCGGTTAAGGACAAAATGCAGATGCATCTACATACGCGCCAAACATGCAACAGCTTCTTACCTCCACTGCATCCACCACCACCACAGCAGCGATTCTCTCATATTTCCTACGTATCACTTCTGAGGAGATATGATCACTACTACCTTTCTGATTATCTGCATTTTGGTCATCATTGTCCTGATCCTTTACTTGTTCTTCTGGAACCGCGTCATAGGCTATGTTCTTTCTTTGCTAGTTCGCATTACGTTGTGGAACCAGGCGTCTTCCAGTGTATGGATTGATGTCGGTCAGTATTTTATAAACTTTATTCTGAATTATATTCAATGAAGGGTATGAAACAGGATCCATCCACTTTTCACTGCTGGCCGGAAGGGTTCTATTCAAGGATCTACGTTATCACTCAAGTAACCAAACCATAAGACTAGTCAAGGGTCAGATAAGCTGGAGATACTGGATTCGAAAGCCTATGAAGGAAACCGACCTCGCTGATTCTAACGGCCGTTTGTCCCCTGCTGTCTTTCTTCCACTTTTTATACTAATGCCCGCCGTTCCCAGTGGCTAGGACTCGTGGGCCATCATCCTGTCGCATTCATTTGTCCGTACAAGGATTCGAATGGTTTATATACAATAGGACGGCGGCCTATGATAATATAATCGCTCAAATGCAGGCTGAACCTTCTCGCCCATCATATCCAAACCATGACGTTCATCGCCATAATGTTCTTCATAAAGACCACAGTCGGTCGTTTGCAGGTGGTCGGCACTATCCGCCATCGACCATACCCGCATCTTCGTCAGTGCTCACTGAGGCACCATCGGCGATCACAGTGGGCCTGAGATGGATCAAGTCACAACTACCGATCTTTGAGTTCTCCGATTTCTTGCCCCTGAGCATTGACGTCGCCAATGGAGCCATTATATGTGGCAATGCGTCTACACCAAACCTGCTTGTTGCCGAATATAAAAGAGCGGAGGGCACGTTTGGGGTGGTCCCAGTATGTTGTAATAGTCTTATTGGCTAAAACTGCTGGGTTTATTCTGGTTTCTATAGTCACGTTCGAAACTAGATATCCATAAACAAACGTTGTCCATCAAGTTTCAGGATGCATTGATTCGTTATGCTGTGAATACCGATTATATAGCACCCATGAGTTTCACGGGAGAGGATATTCATGATCGGGCGAAAAGGTCCCGGTGAGTCAGCCTTATCCTTGTTGGCAACGTGTCTCTGACCACACCATGTAGTTCATCTCGTTCAGGTTATCACTTATATTACCATGCCTTTCAGAAATTGTGGCGCCGCGTCAACCTAGCCTCATTGACGCATTTTTCCTCATCCAGATCTCAGAACAGGGCTACTTCTGCGACTCTTGGAAGTCTTCGCGGCAGAAGGAAAGCACACCAAAGCATGGACGACGAGACACCTATTGGAGCTGACTTCTCTACCTTGGAATATGCTATCGAACGAAAGATTTTGGAGGCACCAAACCTTGACTTAATATACTATACTGATGTCGTAGGATGTGTGCCTTTGGAACCGGTTCTCAATCCTTCCATGACAGATCCATTTGACATCGGAAACGGCGATCTGCCACCGGAATGGGGTTTTGATCTGACCATAAACGATGGGTTTTTGAGGTATGGACCCTGGGCAGATAGACAACGGTGTGATAGTTCCTATCTTCCATTTAAGTTCTGCTAACATTGATATACCCATTATCAAGGGTTGAGTTACAGCGGGCATTTTTTCCATTTGCCTATCGGGACATTAGCCCGACTTCACGTCTCAAGCCAGGTGATAAGAGAGTCTGGACTTGCATGAAGGTGTTCGTTGAGCTTCGCAATAGCACTACGTTGCAAATACCGTTCAGAGAAGCTTCGAAGGTTGGCGGAAACTCATGACAATCGTTACATCTCTTATCATCATACCGTATAGGATTGGCAGTGGGATGGTAAAACTGAATATCCAAGACTACGGAAAAGGGAAGCGGCATCTCTTCATGTCAAGGCAGGCGAAAATTCTACGATCAGTTTTGTCATGCCTATGATCGCTGGACCCAATGGATACGAACAAAATATAAACCTGTCTTTGGATACAATTGCAATTACATCCAACGTCAATGATATCCGGCTGCTGTCTGCAGAGACATGTCATGTGTGTGAAGCATTTGTTTCGCCTATATATTTAATTAACCCTCCATCCCAGATACACGGTGCCTTACCGTCCCCGCTTGGGTGGAATGCCGAGCGACAGTGGACTATTGCTGTGTCTCTCCGTAGGCCAGTTATGTATTCCACCAGAGAACATATAAACATGTTCACGGATCTCGGTAAAGACTGGTCGTCTGGACCACCGACCGACTACCACCGTTTCGTGCCCACAATTTATGTCATCAAGCTTGATATGCAGAAATATGAGATGAACACCTACGTGAATGACCATAACATCATTGACAAGCCAGCTATCAAGGAAGAAAATGGTATATTCACTGCATTGCCTGTCACAATTACATTTTTTTATCTTCTTATTAGCTTTATTAACTATGCATGGAACTCGTCTCAAAAGTCATGCTAGGGCAGATTTTACCCAGTTTCGTCCCATCTTCACTACGGTACCTTTCTGGGTGGATGCCCCAGACCTCATGGTCCGGCTCACCCTTCCCAGGTGGAACACAAACAGCTTGAATGCCTCTGCAAATCAAACCAACGTGGGGAGGATCGGCGACCTCAATTTCGATGGTTCCTATCGTTATTTTGCGGAATCCCAGAAAGACAATGTTGACCAATTGAAGCTCGGAATCAACGTACGCATTGGAGGTCTATGCACTGATCCAACGTAGTCACCCTTCTCTATTTCAGGGTCGTAATCTCGTACTCAAGAACTCCGGATGGGTTGTTCGCCATTTCATGATCTTACGAGAAAATTACTTTGGCTCGTTCACTCAGTTTTCGACTCTTTATGAGTATTTAGACAGGAAGAAAAAAGGATTACCTATTGGTGATTTAGTCGAACTCAAATATAGGCCTAATAAGGTGAGGGGCTCCTCAGGTTGGCTCTACGAAACCTAACATCATTTAGGCCAATGTCCTTGAAGTTGTTCTACAAGTTGACATTCAGCATGGACTTGCAATGCTTCCTGCTGGGCTACCTGGATTTGAAAGAGCCTATGAGACGCAAGATAAGAGTTGTGCTGAGATTGGAGCTGGTGCTTGTGTTTTGCTTACTGTTCCAAATCTTCAAATACACCTCCGGACACATGATTACTTCATGGGTATGATAAACTGCACAATTTTCCTACATCGATTTTAGGTGACCGTATATTTACTAGAGATGTCCCTGAACGCTGATCCGATGTCTGGAACCGTCGAGGACGACTTTCACAACGAGGCCATGTATATGACCCCTCCGTATCGACATCCCAGGGAACGTTTCTTCCTTGACGGTAACTTCATTATGTTGGCTGTTGGCTGTAGTTAATGTGGTGTTACAGGACTGCATGTTGTTGCAAATCGACTGTTTGGTCCACAACCTCGAACGTCAACTTACATGTGTATATGGGAGATCCACGTTGGTCGGGTAAGGTCCTTCATGTCCACACAAGAATGTCGGGTTTTTCTGGCTGCTGGAAATGCATTTCGTTCCAATTTTGCTGACGTCCTGAATGCACCCGCCGCAGAGCACAGTGTCCCAATTGATCCAGATGGTATGCTGTGGATCATGTATGTTGAAATCATGCTTACCACTGTTAACTCTAGTCACCTTTTTGAAAGTATCCATTGACGCGATTGATACGACTTGGCATGTCGGTCACGTAGCTTTGCAATTTTGTGCCCCAAAGGGTTTACGAATTGAAAGTAATGATCTGGCTGGCCAATTTTATCGAAAGGTGACTAGTGTGAGGCTACGTCAGGGTTCTCTCAAAATGCTTGTTACATCTGATCCAAGCCAATCCGTATGGCTGGAGGCCGCACATGCAGACTTTGATACCTGCTTAGATCTATATGACGTTCCATCAGGATGGCGTGCAGCTGCTCAAGAGCAAGCTGAATTCATAGCGGCTGAAGACGCGCCGACTGGACGTGCGGAATCCCTAATAGCTATCCATGGGTTGGCGAGGCAGAGCGCTCTGCCTCATGGTATTTATTTCTTCTTGTTTACATTTGGGGTTTGATTTGAAAGTAGTATTTCAACAGTTGAACATCATGGCGCGGGTGAACTATACCTTACTGAGTTACAATTACCCACCATTTCCTGCTCTCGTGAAGGCAATCCTGCAAAAATTCGGCCGGTCTTCCTGCGTCAGTTCTCAAGTTCAAACGAGGATTCGGATTCAGACAGCGATGAGGGCATACCTGAAGTTATGCGAGACGCGCATTTAGCGTGAGTTAAAGTTTTTATCCACCGATGTTTTTACTTCAACTTTATCAGTAAATCACGCCTCGTGACAACGGAGCTTCTGCCTCAATCAAGTGACGATGACACTATGTCAAGCGGGGATGAGTCTGACAACGAGGACCTCACGGAACCTGACCACCCTGACACTGACTGGTCCGAGTCAAAAGAATGTAAGTTTGAGGTACCTTGAGCGAGGTTTATTGGTAATATGAGGCTTTCTAGCCATATCTGCAACAGCATTGGCGGCATTGTTGTCAAAATACCGCAAGTACACAAGAATCTACGTTGCACGTACTGGAAGGCCGCCTTCCTCTTGGGATGCTCCCATGTTCCAACTTTCCAAGGCAAGTATTGTCCCCCTAAATGCCAAGTATCGTGCTCAGGTCATGATAGGATCACCGACCATCTTCGGATTTGCGGGACGGCTTGGAACACAAACCGCTTGTCAGCAAATTATTACCACTTGGTCCTTTTGACGAAAACCCTGACGTTGGCAAAATCATCATCCGAGTACGGATAGACCGTGGAGTAGAGGCTTTCGTTACACCTCTAATAGTTCCTTCTGTATCCCAGTTTTTGCAGGATGTTAGTCTCAATGTAAGTTCGTTCTCGCTTTATTCCGTCTAAGCCCAATTTGAACCGATGATTCGCAGACTCTGAGCCCTGAGTTGCACTTCGATGATATGCTAGAGAACTACATGGATTCTTTTCCTGGACCTGAGCGGCCACACATCACAACCACAATCGATCTTTCATTACCATCCGTTAGAGTGCGATTCCTGCACGAAATTTCGCAGGACAAGTTGGAAACACTTTTGGATCCTGACGAGCCGTCGAGTATGAAGCCTCCTTCCGTCGGTCAAGTAAACGTTGTGGCTATGGATTTGACTGGTCTACGTGTGGTGTCGAGCAAAGCATCTTCTTTGGTGCCCAGTCTTGCCTTCAGTGCCACATTGGATTCTGTGTCTGTCGCGATTCATACTGCCAGTAGGTCATATACACATAATCCCACAATACCTTTCAAGCGTGTCTTCTTCTATTCCATGGCTCGCTGTCAAGCTTCTCTTGCGGGGAAAAAGGCGACCCTCCATTGTGATCACGTATACTCAGCGCTAGACCATTCGTCTCCTAGCCATGTGATCGTATCCGTTGGCGCCATCGGATCCCGCTTCAAAAATATCCTCGGAATGTACAAGCGATGGAGTGATTATGCTTTCGCATGGAATCAACAAATCATTCGACAAGTTCTCCTGTTCTCCAATGCAAAATCCATTCCAGATCCTCTCTCGACGATACAGCCGTCATATCTTATACACAGTGGTCGACCTCACCAGTTACGGATGGATCTCACATGCAAATTCCTCTTTCACTTGCGTCGTTCATTACGATACCAAGACGATACTGAGCGTCGGTTCATGGCTAATTTCAGTCCGGACCTCCAAATAACAGTTACCTTGGACGACATCCTTCCTCTATTTTCCTATGACTCGCTTTCGCTTGCTGTCGACACAGACATGAAAGCCATGTCTAGAATGCCGTTATTGCTAAAGCTGTTTCCGGGTACGAACAGCCAGACTCAATCAATGAAGGAGGGGAGCGATATTATAAGCATGGCGACCGTTAGTATTGGTTTGTTGCAGGTCACTCTATCAAATGCAGCCAACCAAAGCCCTAATGAATTTACAATGCGGTCGTTCTCGGTAACTGCCGGCCAACGTATCTCTGGTCTGCTACGAGCCACGAATGCCCCACTAGGCAGCCTCTCTGCCCAGAAGGACAAAGGGCATACTATCACCCGCCACTTTGTCATCGATATCTCCCTTGGTGATGTCGGTCTGACCATATTTCCCCACTTGATGGACTTTGTGCAACAACTCCTACGGGTGCGACTCATTCGTCGCTCAACTCCCCAGTTAGCGGCGGACGCCGAAAATGCACCACAAAAAATGAGATCACGATTGGCCGAGTCCATTGCTTTGGACGTTGTGTTTGCGTTGGAGCAACTTAGATTCCGGGCAGCCGCCGAGAAACTCATCATCGAGTTTGGATTTTCTAACGTGGTTTTAAGCTCTGCAATAGTCCTCACTCCTTTCCTTGCTCCAAATACTGCCTTTCCGTCTTTCGACATCTCCATGAATCACTCACTTTTCTTTACTGAGATGGTTCTGATGGCTTGTGCTGCTGACGCACCCAAGGAGAACAAGCAGAACGTTCTGGCGTCTCTTACATTCACGCGAGGAAAATTAAGCGTAATTGTGCGACAGGAGCATTCCGCTGGCTTAGTTACGCGATCAGTAGTTGGGTTGGATGGTCTGGACCTCAGTGTACCCCGAAGCGCGATTCGTCTGTATAGATTCGCAGAAGAATGGAGGGCAGATTATCTCCCTCGTATAGAGGCCACCGTTCAAGCCTTGGTAGCAGAAATGCACAGAACACCCGACACCTCGATCCCCAAGAGGCCTTCGAAACCTCCCACCATTCAAGTAAATCTGTCACTTCTGTCACTCCATGTTTCCTTACAGGTCATGCATGGAACGTGGCTTTCGTGGGAGGGGAATGATTCTTTTGTCTTCTTCAAGTTATCGGGAACAACTAGGATTAAAAACCTATATTCGTTTGGACTACAAGTGGGCTCGCAGATCTTCAGCATATCATCCAAACCTCATTGGTCGAAGAATGTAATGAAAGGCAAGACAGTCAAATTCGGCCTTCCGATGATCTCTGTCACAGGTTATCATGACGGATCCGAGGTTCACGCAATGGGTTTGGTCGAGTTCTTCAGCTTGACATCCAGACCAGGTCATTGGGACACATTTTTGACTGTTCAGCAGAAGTTTGGACAGGATTTCAATGATTTGATTGCATTGATCAACGAGAAGAGAACTTCTCCCAATCTTAAAAAGGAGGCGACATCTCCCAAGCTCAACTTCAGCGGCTTCTTGAAAATGAGAGGTTTCCAAATTGGTTTGGAGGGACTCTCATCCACGCTTCTTTTGGAGTGTGAAGACATCGGCGGTGGCTTCAATCACAGGATGGATCGCTTCTGGAACCTCGATGTCTCCGACCTTGCTCTTTCTTTAGCCCCGGGAACCTTGAATGACACTGGGAACCTATCGTTCGACAGGCTTGATCGGTCCGCCTTCGTCGTCATTGACTTCCACATCAGTGCCGGACTTCCCAAGATCTCCGCAGAAGAGGTTTTGGATATTGCAGTAACAAAAATTCACGCGGTGATGCAGCCTAGCTCAATCGGAGAGGTCGGAGATTTCGTAGATCATCTGCAGGTGTGTGCCATGAACTTTCTGCGAGAGCATGGTCTGATAAGTCGTAGGCGGAACTCATGGTCCGAGCAGAGCAAAGAGCGATCGAACTTGCTGAATTTAAGGAAAAGACCAGACACGTTATGCGCACGTTCGAGATCCAAGACAAACCTCCCACACCGGACGTTTTCCAAGGTTGGCTGTCTAAGTATACGGTGAAGTTTGTGTTCAAAAATATTGGGTTTGCTTTCCCGCTTGCTCCGGACCAAGACTTGAAATCTGCAAGTCGGAATTCATCCGTAGTCGCGGCGTTTTTGTTCTCCATCAGATCTCTGGTGTTTAGTATCCAACGTGGTGAAAGTGGTCAAGCTGCAATGAACGGGTCCTCTTTTCAATTTGTATCTCGGTATGGGTTCTACTTAACTGCCTTTGCTTCGAGTGCTCACACTTTTATAGCTTCAGACAATCTGTGTCCGCAGACTTCGTGGGTGAAAATCATCAGACACGAAATAGATTGTTATACCCAGAGATGACGGCCAAGATACGGACCGAACGCTCACCTACCTCTCGAAAAATTCGAATATCTGCAGACGTTGATGGGTTTGTGTTGGATATTGACTCGTGCATTCCCAATTACATTTTCTCCCTGATTGATGTCTATCATCAAGGAAAAGACAGAGTTGATCGTCTAACAAAAAGCGTACCTCAGAGTGCTGCTGGGGCGGATACAACTCCTCGAATAGCGACTGTATCGCTGGAGACTCAATATAGCGCACTTCCTACTTCCAATATCTTGGGATCTCTCGCCTTTCAGAGCGGAAAAGTGCGCCTTTATAGCAGTTCGACGCCAACGGGAGTTTCTCTCTCCCCATACGAGCTGGTCGATGAATCACGGTTGGATGCTGATGTTGATGTCTTTAACTTGCCGGTGGTCTCAGTGTGGGCCGAGTACCGTGCTACGCCTGCATCTCACAAGCTTGGCCAAGTCCAAAACACATCGTCGATCCTCATGTTCAAGAGCACGATATATTCCAGCGCCAATGCATTCCGGCCAACGTTTCTGCCTTTCCTCACGGAGCTCGTAGTTAATGTGGAAAATCGCATTCGCAGAGCGACCTCGAGGGATCCAGGCTCGATATCGCAGTCTCAATATTCGGTTCCTATAATACCTCAAAGCGAAAGCGTAACCTCGGATTCAGTATCCAGCATGCGAATAAGCTTTAGCTTACGCATCGACCAGTCCAAGCTGGAACTTACTTGTCACCCAGATGCAAATGTGATAGCTGGCGTTCACTGGGACAGTGGCGGTTTTGTTGTCAACATCTCCCCCGGAGCACGACGAGTAGCCTTCTCAGGTAGCGTAGGCGGGCTCACTGTTGGACTCAAACATGGATTTCTCAGCGAAGACTGCGTGCGATTGGATGCGCGAAACCTTGCCTTTACAATAGCATTCTCTCAAATGGTGGAAAGCGAAACGAACCGCCCCATCAGGTTCATTTCAGCTCTATTAGACACCGAATTTTCTGGGGGTGTACGATTCTCCCGCTTACAGGATGTCTTGTGCTTCAAGGCTGTGTGGTTGGATCGTATTCCTGTATTCAACGGACGCAGTGCTCGCTTCTCAAACGACTCCCCGATCCCGGAGGACGTTCTTCCTCTAGAGTTGCCTGCAGCACGGACAGAGCAAGGACCTGCGACAATCGTAATGATTCACTTACGGCATGTGAAGCTAGACGTTGATTTCGGGCAATCAATCACCTCCGTTGAAGTGGATTTCAAAGATGCTGTTCTCAGAACGAAGCTTACAGATGCCATTGCGGAGTTCTCTCTATCAGTCGCTGAGTCTTCTATGCTTGCTGTGGGGAACCTATCCGGTCGAGGACACGTTCCAGACTTTTTGTTTCAGACTAGACGCAGGCAACAAAGTGATGGCCTGAATCGAGTGGAAAACAACAGAATGCTCGACTTGACCATGACCAGCGGCCCTTTGGATATTGTTCTGGAGTCTGACCATCAGATGATTCTACAATACCAGTATGTTTTCTGCGTTCTTAAGCAGTAATTCAAGACCTTAAACTTGTTGATCTAGCGCGGAACCCCTACAAGTCATGATTTTTGATGATTGGACTAAACTTTCGGAAGTGGTTTCTGAAGGGGATCGCCGTCTTCGACTGTCTTTCACAGTGTTTGGCAAAGAAGTTGTCGCAATTGCCACTGTTGGGACCATTCCAAAACTAGTTTCATATGCGAACAAGTTCAAGGTCAATCTAGAGGCGCAACGAGAAGGAGCAAGTCGAGAATCCAAGGCTTTCAGAATTTCAAGTTCTCCGAAGCCTGATAATCCTTTATCGGATGTTGCCAACGCGATGTTCCGTTCTGCGCGCACTAGTCTTCGTGAGGCAGACGCAGGTTTGTCTTATGTCATTCGACAACATATGAGTCTCCGGTTGGCTGCCCTCCGTTTAATCATCTTTCCTCGCACCATGCTTGACTCAGAAATGGTCCACTTCATTGGATCGCAGGTGCATGCTTGCCTTGATCGGGTTGTAGAGTATGAAGGGTTACCACCGAGTAGAGACCTCCGCCTCTCGTTCTCGTTCATGACCATTTCAAAATTCAGTCAAGTGCGACATGGACTTTCTGCTCGGAAGGAATTACGATACCAGACGGGATGGCTTGCGGATTTATTCAAAGGTTCACAAGAGGCGATTATTTTCGGACTGCCCTCGATGTCTATTCGGATGCTGACAGAGGAAGAAGTAAACGACTGGTCAAAGACCATCCTGTACGATTTTACAAGTCGGTTCACCCGCCGGGAAGGGCTAAAAGACCAGGAAGATATCTATATTACGCTGAACGTATCCTTGTACTCCTGGCTCACTGTCCTCCGCAAAAACTTCGCGAGGGATATGGATCAGGTACAAGCCTCCGCAGAACGAGCCAGTAACACGGGGGTGACGGGAAATCATAATCGACGACAAACGAAATCCCCCGATCCCATTTATGAAGAACCGGAGTCTGTGATCGGATCTCCCATCGCCTCAAGACCATCCACGCCTCCATTGCTCTATCCAACATCACCCGGTGTTAGTCCAAGCCTAGGCCCTTCCAAATCGAGAGACGAACTTCTGCTATCATCACCGTCGAAGTCAATTGATAGCAACTCTGCGTCAGGAGCGACGAGTCCGGCTCCAAAACAATCGAAAAGATCATTGGGAATCGTTTATCAGCCGCGTACGAGGCACATCGAGCGGTTGACGATGCGACAATTAGGCGAAGCAACGCCAGACGTGATGCACCCGTTTTTCATGAAGAAGGCAGGCTTCAGCTTAGAGGACTCTCTACCACAATACGTGCATGAATATGCCGCAATGCCTACGGAGGAGATTATGAAGGCTTTATTGAAATTGTACAGTAAGCAGCTAGGAACGAAAAACATATCATGATAGGGTTCATCGTTATGTTGATTTGTGATCTTTTTAAATATATTGTCGTTGCTCATGTATCTACTGCCATAGTAATAATTTGTACTGTACGAATCCTATATTTTGAAAATTTATGGTATCTGGTTGTCACCAAACAGTTCTATCCTCTAATCACTTTCCACCTATCCGAACGTTGAACACGCCAAATAGAGCGAAGCAACCATATAACAAAGCGATTGGATAAGCAACTAGAAGTCGCTGGTCTGACATGCGAAGTACAGCGACAAATATTCCAGATGCTGAATATGTGCACCACAAGACGGAGAGCGTTGAAAATAATCCGCCTAGCAAACCACTGGAAAAAAAATCAAGATCGGCTCATTTAGAAAGCTTCAAGACATCGGGACGAACTCGAGAGTAACAATGACACCTAGTGCCCCAACGCCAACCATCGGCAATAGACAGTATCCCAGGACAGAGGCAACACGGTATGCATCAATACCATGTTCTGACATCAAATTCAAGAGGGTGTAGATAGAAGCCGAGCCTAGAAGAGCAACGCCGTATATATATCCGAATTGATGTTTCCCTGACTAGGGGAGGATCCAACAAGGAAAGTGGGATGAATGAGAGAAATATAGAGTATAAGTTTAAACACTTACAAATAACAAAAAAGTGCCAAAACACAAGAAGAAGAGCAAAGGACCCGCAAGGTCTGCGTCGTCCATAATATGTTCGTCAACGCGTCGAAACGGATTAAGAACAGTCAAAGACTTGGCACGGATATGCGGGAAGTTTATTCCGAGTTCTGGCGCATAGTAGGGAGATGCTTGAGCGAACGAAACGATGTAGATTATTGGAAGGATAAGAACCTTCAAGTAACGGTTGTTCACCCTCGAAGGCGCCTGTTCCGAAGGCTGACAGCCATCCCGTGGAGGGTTGGATGTTTCCACCGAATCCAGAGACAGGGTGTGTCGATATAGATCCTTGGACAGAGGAGGTTCCTTCCAGGCTTGAACGAGCTCCTGGATAGAAACCGTTCTGGTCCGATGGAGGAGCATGATAGAACTGAAGCGGGGTAGACTGAGGTTGCGCGGCAGATTGAAAATACTTGCTTTGGCCTGAGGAAGAAGGCTCATACGTATGAGAATTGTCCTGCCACATACTTAACGGTTGTCGTAGTCGTCGTCTGTAGTGTCCGTCCGGCGTTGCGTGGTGGTTAAAGTCAGAGTGAGCAAATCGAGGTTGTTGTCGTGTCGCATTTGGCCATGTGCCGTTTGTGATTTGCTTCCACAACCAGTTATCAAATCTTTGTACGGGCCATGGTAAGCCTACAATCTTTTTATCTACTCATATATTAACCATCGTTCTGATTTTTTAGCCTCAAAATGAATATATCGAAGAGCACATAAAGCGCCATGGTAGACGGTTGGATTACTACGAAAGAAAGTACGTCAACCTTCTTTTTCTCATTCCTCCCAATTCTGAATACACGGCAGACGCAAACGAGAAGCTCGATTAGTTCATCGCTCCTCTGCTGTTGCCCAAAAGGCATTCGGTCTCAAAGCCAAGATTCTTCACGCTAAACGACATGCTGAAAAAGTGCAGCTCAAGAAAACCCTCAAGGCTCATGACGAGCGCAATGTCAAACAATCTGACTCTTCAGCACTACCAGATGGTGCATTGCCAACGTATCTTCTTGACCGAGAGGGTCAGAAGGATGCAAAAGCTTTGTCTACTGCGATCAAACAAAAGCGAAAAGACAAGGCAGCAAAATTTGCAGTACCGTTACCAAAGGTTCGAGGAATTGCCGAAGAGGAAATGTTCAAGGTAATGCGGACTGGGAAAAGCAAGAAAAAGGCCTGGAAACGGATGGTTACAAAAGCAACGTTTGTCGGAGAGGGCTTCACGCGGAAACCAGTAAAAATGGAGCGGTTTGTTCGTCCGATGGCATTACGATACAAGATGGCCAATGTCACGCATCGTGAGCCCCTTAGCAGATTGACCAATCGCTGTTCTTGACTTCATTTTCAGCTGATCTGAAAGCAACGTTTCAGCTACAAATCTTAGGAGTCAAAAAGAATCCACAATCTCCTATGTATACGCAGCTGGGGGTGTTGACGAAAGGTACAGTGATTGAAGTCAATGTGTCTGAGCTCGGGATGGTCACGACGGGTGGGAAGGTCGTGTTTGGGAAATACGCTCAGGTTACGAATAATCCTGAGAATGATGGGTGTATTAATGCCGTTCTGCGTGCGTTTTTCTTTTTCCTCTCCGCTCTTCGACGGAATTGATTGTGTGCCCCGTTTTCTAGTTGTATGAATAAACATAAACGAAGTAGTTTAGGAATTATTATTGCTTAGTAATAGACCTTTGTTTTCTGTTTTTGTCCTTTCGCGCAAACGTCTGAGACTAGAAAATGTCTGCTTCCACCTCTTCAGAGGCAGCAAAGCGCCATGCTTCAACGCCGCTGGACCGCCAGCGTTCACAACTCGAGAAACTGCTTAAGGATCCGTCCAAGCCGGTTTATGTGCCTCCTCCACTGAAGGAGAAGATGATTCGTCCACCACGGGAGATGATGAAGAATGTACAGGGCTCCAGCGCTGGAGCTGGTAGTGGGGAGTTTCACGTTTACAAAGCAAGCAGAAGAAGAGAGTATGAAAGACTGAAATTGATGGAAGAACTATCTCAACAGGTGCGTATATGATCAACCACAGCCAAGTCGAAATCTGCTCACTGTTTCATCCCTTGGTTCAAAGGAAGCAGAAACGTTGGAATTTGAGACAAAAAAACGCGAACGAGAACAACAGGCAGAAGCAAAGACAGCAAAAAATCGAGCCAAAAGACAGAAGAAAAAGGCCAAAGCAAAAGATGCAAAGGAAGGTGATGACGCGGATGCGCATAACGACGGGCCTATAAAGAAGAGAAGGATGGTCAACGGGAAAGAACTAGTTTTCAGACGACGGGATGATAGCAGCGAGGACGAGAATGAGAATGATGAAACGGAAGAAGTTACAGCGCCTGTGCGATCACAAGAAGAACCAGCTCCCTCACATCCTGTTGCACAACCTGCTGCTGATGTTGCGAAAATAGTTTTTCATGAGGATGATTAGTGATTCCAAAGTACGTGAATTACCTTTGGCACGCCAAATTTCTAACTACATTGATGCTATAGAATCAGGCTACCGATGATCTTACCCCACCATCGCGATTCCTATACAAGTGAGGGTCTATCTTGTTTGTAAAGTCTAACTGTGTACTTTACACATCTAGTTCAACTGCTTCTTTATGGTCTCGTCAACGTACACATACGACATCCTCAGAACTCATTGATATTTCTTCCTGTTGCCACACCTCCAACTATCATCGCATTGTCAGGACTACATGAAAAAACGTATCTCATATGTCTGGAATCAGGTTATATGTGCAGGCGTCAGTGGTTGTAGAGCTGAGAGATTTATCGTTGAAGAATCCAACAAGTAATTCGTATGCAGTTCCAGATCCTTCGACTTTAAAGAGTATACATAAATGATGGCTTTTATTATCTATGCGTTGACTTGAGTTTCTTGTTCGTACCAAACTGTTAATCGATCACACGTTTAAGAACGACTCACTACGACCCCTCTTACCCATAAACACTTCGCAAGACACAAAAAACCTGAATATTCACTCTCTCACAATGTCTTCAGATATCGCAAGCGAGGATGACCTAGATGCTCTAGCGGAACTCGGTCAGTCTCTCATCACCTCAGTTTTCAATAGACATCCCCTGTCAAAGATCAAGTCGATAATCGAAAGTGGTGCGCCGCTCTGGTATCAGGATGATGATGGCACCTCTGCATTACATGCAGCTGCCTACATTGAGGATGAATATCTTGTTCGTTACTTGCTCGAGAACGGGTCAGTATGGAATGCTGGTAAGCGTTCCTTGTGATCTTCTTCTACATCCAAAATACACGCATAATCTGACGGCTACAGTTGATAATTTGCACAATACGGCTGCGGACGTTGCATTGTCTTTGAATAACCAGGCATGCTACAGAATTATTCGAGATGCGGGAATCCGTTCTGGTTGGTTTAACACACACGCATCGTCTTTTCGCCCACTCAAGGCCGATCGCTGATATTACTAGAGATGTTGCTGGCGTTGTTGTCTTCTCGATCTGAAACTCCTGCTTCCCTTATCTTGAAAGCAGAGGACACCTCTGCGAAGGGATCCACGGATGTCTTTTTGTCTTCCCGCTTGAAATACACTCGGGATGACCGAGGTCAGGACATTTGCCTCCTTGATGCAGGAGATGGACAGGAGGTTGGTGTCATGATGGGCTGGGAACGAGGGCTAAGTGATTCACGTATAATTTACGGGGTGGTGCATGTCTAAAGCATGATAGGGCACTAAGTGCAAGAAACCGTTCGGCACTTGTGCAAAGACCACAAGAATTTAAACAGAGGTTTAAAGGTTTTGAACGTTGGTTTCGGCTTGGGAATTGTGATTATTCTTGCTCATTTTCCGTTGGGGGAGCGATCAAACTCAGAACTTGGAGCTTTTAGATCGACAGTTTTTTTCAATCATTATCACCACCTCCGTCTCTCCACGTCATAATCGAGGCCCATTCTGACGTGCGATCGTACATGAGGGAACACGGTTGGTATTCCAAAAAAGGCGTCCAGGTCTTGGAAGGGAAGTGGCAGGACTTTATGGACGACCCTCTCCTCTTAGAAGCATGCGGATTCGATGTCGTTTACATGGATACATTCTCAGAAGATTACCAAGGTAAGAGTTTTGTGCTACACTTATTTGCAATGCATTACTTTTGACAGTTTCGTAATAGAACTTCACCGTTTCTTCGGATACGTTCCGGACTTGCTCAGTGGGCCAGAATCTTGTTTCAGCTTTTTCAACGGTTTAGGAGCAACGAGTAGGTTGAAATCCACCCTCTGACTCAAACAAGTACTGATTTCTTTTCTGTTTTACAGATGCTTCATTCTATGACGTATACAGACATGTATCTGAACTTCACTTGGCAGAAGTCGGAGTCGATGTTGATTGGCACCAGGTGGACGTCGTTGAAAATGTGGACGAAGATAGATGGGGGACTACTCAAGAGTATTTTGCGATGCGGCTCTACCAATTGCCCATAGGAAAAATGTGTGAAATATAGTACGGAGTCATTTAACGTGAAAGAAAACATTACGAGTTCTTTGATTACGGAGGGACAATGGAGTCCTATAAGAAATACCTTAAAATAATGGGGCTTCGTTCACAATGGCGATTCCCTTTTAGCTCGAGTTACAAGCGTCTCGTCATCGACCGGTTCTTCCTTAGTGGTAGTCCTAGTTGACTGATCACGCAAATGCTGATCAGCAACTTGTGAGAAATGTTCCTTTAAGCGATCGTGACCTTGGCGATACACCTGGAAGCTTATTTAGATAATATAGTGGATGCTTCTAACGCGAACTTACTTCTGTACCCACCGTTCGGGTGACTTGGAGCAACGGACCAGCAAGGCCTAGTTGCAATGTTATCCAGCTGTGAATTATATTACTTAGATAGATGGAGAACAACCAAATTAGTTACTCACGAAGACGCGGCAAGACAGATCACAATAGCAAAGTATAATGGATTGAAGAGGACGGCCATAGCTTCATTCCAGCCAAGGACGACCAATACACCGTACATCCAATACGGAATTTGGGCAATACTCGAAACTGTGCTTCGTTTTGCCTCAACATAGAAAGCGTCGGCATCACGTCTAAATCTGCTCGCAAGATCTAAAGCTTTCGTTTCGGAGTAGATGATAAGGGTGGAAAGAAAATCGAACTCTTCGATGCCAGATGAGGTATCTGCAGCTTCCGAAGGCAAAGAATACTGCAAGGAAGGATCTAGTGGGGACAACTTGGAATATATAGGGATGAGTTCAAGCGTCTGATTAATGACGATGAGTGTGTTTACGCTGCGATTACATAACCACGCACCTGGTCTTTTGCTTTCTTGAAAGCTCCATCAATATCGTCTTCTGGTCGCCATACTCTCGGTATACCCTGCTCATCATATCGGAATCGCTCTTCGAAGTAAGTTCGGAGTTTCCCGAGAATGGCAGCATCGGCTGTCTGATCGTCTATTTTGCTGCGAAGAAGGATCCACGCACGTCGGCGTAACGTTGACAACGATGTCGCATTTTCTTCATCCGTGCAATTGAAACCTTGGGAAGAGGTGAGAACTGGAGAAAAGAATAGAAATGAAGCTGAATAAATTGACCCACTTCTCGCTTTTGTCAAGTAGGTGACTTCGGACTTTTCCAGGATCAGTCGGAAAGAACGGAGAACTGTATCCCACATGTCAGATGTAGGTTTGTTCAGAGCGAGTTCTACAGGCTCCGAGATTTGACGATTGAAATTACGCTGTGAGTTGAGGTCAAAATAAGGCTCTGACAATAGAACGGACACTTACCTCAATCATGTTGACCATCTTTTTTGTCTCATCCTTCCTACATTGGTCAGCTACACTACCAATCTCGTCTCGGAATAACGACAACTCTTCCTCGTAACTCCACTGGGTCTCTTCTAATAAAATTTCCTGTGCACTACCCAGGAAAAGTTTCTCGTATTTAACCTTGGCTTGACTGACAATATTAGCAAAGTCATAACCATCACTCTTCATCCCTTCCAGCATTTCCTTTTTGAAGGACAACAGGCAGTATTTGTGCAGATTCTTCAATTGCCCAAGGAATAGTGGAGAAAGAGTCGACTCCATTGCGCCAACGAGGTCCGCACGCTTCCGTTTGTAGACACCTTGGTGGTACCGTGAGGCATCGCGGTCATAGCGAACTATTAGCCACAAAGTATCAGTTTTAGAGCCACGAATCTCGGACTTGAGGTCGAACCAAGTGCCTGTGACCACCAACTACGCATCAAGCCGCCTAAACCATCGACTACTCGACCTCCTTCTACGGGTTTTCGCTGAGATTTGGATTGTTCATTGAAGTCTGACAATGCCGCCGTAGAGATTTCGTCACATCTGAACTGGGCTAAAAGCTCCTGCTGGGTTGGTAGGTCCAAGTCCTTATTGGTTTGTACTTGTTCCTGTTGTTTTTTTCTAAGCACAGAATCGACGATGAAAACGAGTGGACAAACCCATATACCCTCCATATAAAAGGCAGCACCGTCGGCTGGGATACGCTTGTGATAAACAGTTTGAAAGAGATAATCATCTCTGTCCTTGTCCACAAAACGCTTCCTCAATTCCCGTACTTCTTCTTCAAATTTGTCTGGGACTAAGATTTTGTGAGGAAGTGTCGTGAAGGAAAGGTCGAAGTAATCGGACAATTGGCAATCTTGTAATTCTGTCGGCTTCGAGATACTACTCCAGAGTTTGTTCATATCGGCTGAGAGGGTGGCCTTCAAGTTCGCCAAAGGAGTAGAGCCAACGTGGTCACGGATTACGAAAAGAAGGAGAGTCCGTTGGTTTGTGCTAGGAAAAGCATGTGAGGGAATGAGAACTGGGAAGGAGATCATGAAACATTACCCGTCCTGTGCTCGTTTACCGAAAAGACCGAGGTTCACTTCGAATACGGTTTTCAAAAGACCCATGTTTGCACCTTGGTAAAGACCGATTTGATGTTCCCACAAATTGATTATGAGGACTTCGGATGAAGCTAGAGAGAAAAGGGCCGATTTGCGCTCAAAGTCCTGCAAGGCAAACAATTGGTTCATGGGTTCCACAGACAAGTTGACTGGAAAGGAACCTGATCTTCTCCACGTTCTCTGCCATCAGTACCTTCCACGTCCATCACCAATACATTCATGGCCTTGCCTCTACACATCCATATACCTTACGAATGTCGAACGTGCATTAGTGACAGACAAAAGTTATATAGCAGTCATCTGACCTTTAGTGGTCTGCTGTCGTTTCGACTCATCCATCACGTCAAAGTTTGTGCCAAAAAGTCTGTTCAATAGAGTACCTTTGATGACCGATTAATGGATAGCAAAACAGTGTGTTAGTGCGCGACACACTTTTGCCGGTAGATTGTGAGCCAAAGACTGCAACGATATTGTATGAGAACCCAGCATCACGAAGGCCCCACCGGGATATTTGAGAACCAAGTTCTGGACTGAATCAGGTGAGCTAAATGTCGACGAGCAAGAGGCCATAAGTGAACACCAACGTGAAGTCCTTATTGTCGTTTATGACCTGGATTCGCTCTGAACTGTCTGGGAAAACTCCATTTGGTTGGGCGGACGACTGCATTGTGTGGAGTGAAAGTAGGTCGAGTTGAAATGCCGTCGACGGTTGTTGTACTGTCGCGACCGAAGTTGCAGTACGTGGGAGGCTCAAGGTGTTGTAAGTTGATTACGTAAATAATACCAAATGTAGTGTATTCCATTACTATCCGTCTATGTATAACGTATGTAGGTTAAGTACTCGAATACATAAACAACTCTACTGCTTTTGGGTAAAATATTTATCTATCATTGTTCGGGACGCTGACGAGCTTCGGGAAACCACACACTGATAGCGGATTCTGAACGACAAACTTTGAAAAGCGGCTTTGGCGCGCGAGCGATCTAGGTGTGCAGCACGAGTATCCACTACACGAGAAATATTGTTAGAAGTGCGCCGTCAACAAAGATGTTGGTACTTACAAATTTTTCCGTGTAGAGCAACCAGCTGCGTAGATATCGATTCCAGTGTGACTTTATTGTCGGCTTTAGAAGCACGTTCTTCCATCACTTGACGATTAATATCGGTGAGGGCACTGCCGAGGATGTTTACATAATAGACTAGATCTTCATAATTCATCTTTTCACTGTTTTGGACATCGAAGATCTCGTCCGAGTCGAATGGGGCAGCTAGTAACCGCTTAATCCGTGATACAGGTAGAGGGTGATTAAGATGGTCCTGCGCATAGGAGGTTTAGAATTTTAGGGAGATGGGAGCAGAGGCGTGCATACTTTGGGCAATACATCTTCTCCAATGAGGATGGCAAGAGATATCCAACGTGCGATACGTGCCGTGGACTGGCAACAACCCCCGAGAAATGATACAAGATGACACTGATTGACGGGAGAAAGTTGCGAGGCCAATTTGAACACTTTGACACAGATAGCGAGTTCCTGGGCTATTGTTAAACACGTTAAAGCGGAGGAGTAACCACGAGCTCACAACGTCCAAGGCGTCATGCGTTAACGATCGCCCAATATCATCGATCGCAAGAGTGACAAGGCGCTGAAGACTTGAATTGGCTGATATGTCCAATGCAACCAGCAGAAGCAATACGACAACGTCCCCTTTATCTTGTAATACGCCATTCCTTCATTCTTTTAGTTAATACGCATACGGAATGAATGAATGAAACGGTCACACACCGTGAGAAATGAGATATGAGTGAGATCAACCGGCGGACCAAAACAGCACGCCTTTCGCCAGTGATTCCCTCGCTTCGGGTACTAGAAGCAATCTGTAATCCAAGCGATGCCAAAAGTGCTCTGTCAGCTCCCATTTGGAGTAACACAGATTGCAGCCAGTCGTGAGGTATTACACAATTGGCGTAAGCTGCTGTCGATAATACACGATATGCAGCCTTTTCAAAAACGGTCGCACGCGAAGTGAACACTGAGAATAGAGTTAGAGGCCACGGTTATGGGGAAAGGATATGGTTACCTTGATCAAGCAACCAACGAACACAAAGGCTCAAGCCGACCGGCGTGAGTTTCCTTAATAATCCGCCGTCTAACATTATCAGGACTCTGCCCGTATCTGTAACATAATCTCATGAACAGATTCCATGAGTAAAAAATCGATCATACCCTTGGCATTCACAGCTTTTTTCAGCATGTTGAAGATAATGTCGGTGGTATCTTCAGCCTGTATTTTCGTAGCATATGGAGATTTCAACGTGGCGTCTTCTAGCGCATCACTCGTGGAATTGAAGAATTCGATACCAATCGTAGAAGTTTTTTTTGCCCGGTTGCCCCGATCATTGTTTAAAATCTTACCGACCGCTTGGCCCTCTTTGGCACCCAACAATCTCTCAACTCTTGCTTCAGCGATGGAGGCATCTGCAGGAGGATGAGAACCATGACTTGGGTGAGGTGCAACTTCTGAAGAACCACTAGCACGGATCTCCATAGATTTGATGTTCATAATATCGTCGTAATCCTCCCAAAGCTCGGATTCAGAAGTAACAAGGTCTTCTGCAACTGATATCGCCTTTGTGTCACAACCACTTGTTTCGTCCTTCTGCTGTTCTTTCAACATCCTTATTAAAGGGTTTGATCCTTTCGATTTCTTGCTCGACGGACCCGCGTTAACTACGCATTCTTTGCTTACTACACGTCTTATACGCGAGGTGCGCATTTGACGGTTAGCATTAGAACCAGAATAAATGGGGTCCGGTGGTGAGGGATCGATAAAGCGTTGGCTCCGACGAAATCTTGTAAGAGGAGGTGACAAGTTCCTTTTATCCTTTTCCTTCTGTTGGGAAGACGATGCACTACTAGATAGAAGATTAATATCCTCCCCACAAAAAAAAAAGGTCGGCTTGCCTCTGCCCTCGAGATAATCTATTCAGCCCGAAGATATCTTGATCCTCATCTTCGTCGCTGCTACTGTCTGAAAACGGCATGGACATACTCGGAGACTCGCGTGAAGCAGCCATCATAGCCTCCGCTTTGATTTTAGCAATAACTTGTTCGGTGTCCATAAGTTGAGGAGAGATAGGCGGATCACTTGGAGGAGGAGACAGTGGGCTGTAGTTCGCATCAGTCGCAAGTCCTCTACTTTTAACCAAGGACATCGGGATAGGCAAAGAAGATAACGGCAGAGTTGTGCTATGGACAGCAGCGCCATGTTCAGAATCAGGGCTTGGAAGAGAAATGATTGGAAGCGCCACAGAAGTAACAGGTGCAGGCTCGCACTCCATATCGTCCGGGAAGGGAATACCGATATCCTCATTGTTCTGAGGCGAGTGGGAGCGAGTCCAATCTTTTTCGTCAGCCGTGAATTCCATCCACTTTTGCACGTTCTCTTTGATTTGGGCAAGTTCTCGCGGGGATTTGGGGACAACTAGCTCCTGCTCGTCCGATTGACTACTCGGAACATAGTGTAGGCTGTGAACGGAAGAAGTCTTGCGTCTTTTTGGGGGAGATGGTTTCATGGGAGATCTACGGGGGGAGGAGATGTGCTTCCTAGACGCGACACGTGCAGAGTTTGTGGCTTTTGGAACATAGATGACCGTCTCTAGTATTTTGACATCAGGCTCGATACCAAACATTTGTTTGCGTTTACTCGAGGATTTCGGTGAAAGTATTCTGTGAGAGGGCATGACTTGGCCTTCAGGCGAGTGTGGACGCTTTGCGGGTAGAACTGCGGCTTGGGGCGCGTCTTGTTTACCGCATCTCCTGGTAACACGTGGAGGATTCATCAAGGATGGAAGTGACGTGGGAGTGAGGGGGTGAGAGGAGTCTGAGGATATGTATGTGACCGAATGAACACCGGTAGAACCACTAGACACAGATATATGGCTGTGGGACTCGGAGTCTACTGGAATAACATCATGCTCAGTCAACAGGTTACGTGTCGCCTTCCGTATAGCAAGAGATCCAGGACGAGGATCGGGAGATGAATTTGCGACTCTAGCCCGGGAAGAAATTGAATTCGCGAGTCCCGTATTGGACGAGCTGGAAACCGAAGGTCGTGACACCTTCTTGCTGAAAAAGTCTTTGATCTTGCTATTAGACTTATTTTGTTTGAAAGGTGGTCCTTTGGCCGCCGATGTCTTGGCTGTAGAAGACTTACTCATAGAGAGCGATTTTAGTGAGGTTAGGAGAACGAGAAGCGGCGTTCTCGTTTGCGGAAGGTCTTGTCACATGATTGACGCGTTCGCAAGTCACATTATTTGAGCAAGGCCTGCGGTCTACTATAGCAAATCTACTCGCTCTCTACGAGGAGAAACCACAGCGACAACCTTGCCTTCATATTCCAATAAGCCACCTCCCTTTGTTGCTACCAGCTCCGTATTCTCCACTCGCACACCAAGCAGCTTGTAAAGATTTATTGACCCCAATGCAATAGCTTCTGCTTTTGTTATGGTGCCATTGGCTTCCAAAGCTGCCTGATAAATTGATGAGAACAATGGAATTACCGGAATTACTCCACATACCCATCCAATGTCAAATCGAGTGTTCCGCGCTTCCCAAGATTCACGGACACCGACTCCTACCGTAACATTATGAGTCAGAAGAGTTGAAACTCCGGTATGCGCGGTAAGAGGCGGCCCAGGTAAGATACGCCGACTATCCCAGGTTGCCGGGAATGGCCGCACGGGAATCAGGATGACACCAATGTCTGCCTCGTGCAACTCCTTTGCGAGCAAGTGTGCTTCGCTGGCACCCACGACCGTCAGCTGCATCGGGACTCCAATTTTCCCTTCAACTTCTTTCTTTAACAAACAAAGAGTCGCTATGACATCTGCACTGTGAGTTTGTACGACAAGTGGTATCTTGCCCTGCTTTGCATGATCAGATTCTCAAATTCTCAGTTATCGAAATAGATCCACTTGCTTGTGCCACTTGCTCAAACCCTCCACCTGGAGTTGATTCTAGTAACAATCGACGCAAAGCAGCAATCTGCGTGCTCATGCTAAAAGAGCCGGAATACCCAATGTTGACATGCAGAGCAGTGATATCCTGGATAATAGCTCCGTCTTCCAGCTTGTGTAGTGCGTTGGTAGAAATCGCAGTACCTAGTCCGCTCAAAAAACCTGAACTTAACGGAGCTGTTACTGCAACAACAACTCCACTGCGATAGGCATACCTGGAATATGGCGCATTAATGTTATAATAATGTGGTGCGAAAATCCTTACAGAGCATCACGACTACCAAACTGTAGTCCGTCCACAGCAGAAACCAGTCCTTCATCACCCATGAAAAGTTTTGGTATAGTGTCGGTCAAAGGATCGAATACCTCCCCATCACTAGTAGATGGCTCCGCCTCGATTTCCTGTAATCCCAACGGCGCTCCAAACGATAGCAGACCTGGAGACAATGATCCTCCGCAAAGATCTATAACCTCGAAGTCACTAGTGCCTGATGATATTGCTGAACATAGATCAACGTCCCCAGAGCACACTATTCGACCATTTCTGACCAGAACTGATCCATAACGGCCACCTGAGGACAACGATATACTTTCCATGTTTGTTCCAACTCCGTTGAACATCTCTTTGACGTTCACGAAGAGCACATCCTCTTCGATGTATTTTCCAGGAAGTATTGGGGGAAGACCCTCGTATTCAATGGCTTGCTTCGCTTCTTCGTCGAAATTAGGAACATGGGGTGTTTTCTGGAAGAATTCTGATTTTGGCACTATGTGAGGTGACTCCAGTTGAGGTATGCCGTCAATAAAGACCTGAGTTGGGGTCGCTCCTAGTGAGAGTGGATGACTGTCAAAGACAACCAGGTCTGCAATATGATGGTCAAAGTACGGTCTTTATACTTATCAAAGAAACATACCAGCATCCCATCCTTTGCATAATAAAATTCTAGTTAAATCTTGTGATAGTCTAGAAGATGTTGAGGACGGTACCTTCTTTGATATACCCGACACGATGATCTATACCGAGTAGTTTCGCGGGAGTGCTTGTGACTGACGCGATAGCCAGGTTTTCAGGAAGCCCATAATAAAATGCATTCTGCGCTTCAAAAAGTAGATACCGCGAGTTAGTTACGGGATGATCGCTCTAAGTAAATCAGTGAGGTATAGTAGAAGCTTGGTAGGTTTAGGCTAACCTTCATAGCTACTTCAATACCCTCAGCAGCCAAGATACGAGGTGCATATTCCGAACCTCGGTAAGCCTCACGTTTGTACCTGGAGTTGGTAGAAAATATGGCAACTCCGGGAGGTTTACCTACATAAAGAGAGAATCATTTTAACAAATTCGTTCCTGAAGTTCTAAATTGTGAAATATACCATAGGCCTTCTTTAGTAGGTCCGGTACGAGGTAAGCTTCATGAGCGTGGTGAAATGCGGCAATCGGAAATTCAAATTCGTTCGAAATCTATCGGGCTGTTACGTTTAAAATAGCAATGAACTAGATGATCAGCGTACCCTCACTAGACCGTCCAGATCGACAGTTTCGTAACAGTGGATTTGCACCTTTTTCCTCAGGTAAGTGATGTCTAAAAAACCTCCATTAATCCTACCTTGACCCTTCCTCGGAGCACTTCAGACAGAGCCTCCCATCGCAAGTCTTCGGGGAATTCTCCCAAATTATCCAATTGCCCAGACTTAGCCTTTGTACAGTATTCATCCTGAGATATTCTTAGTTGCTGAGCCTTGGAATAACTGACATATGTCCGCAGTTAAATAAGTGATGAATCTGGTAAAACGACTTAACATACGCGTCTCGGAAAGCCCAAATGGTATCCATACGGGTGTTTGAGTAGACGCGACCTATTTCACGAACTTCACTTGATGGAAACATAATGAAGAAGCAAAACTAACTCGGATTTTCCCCTGCAGCAAGCGTTTCAGTGGAAAAAGGATTATAAGTGATAAAAAATCTTATGTCGCACCACATGCATGTCTAAGAACAATAAGCGGTACGTTATGTGAAAGTAGATAGACCTTACTTCATATGCCGCCAATTGACAGGATGACCGTGATCGTTGAAGGAATTGTTGATCGTTAAAGGTGGTTCAAGAAGCATGGACGAAGACGATCTTTCGGAAGTCTTACGTAGTTTAATCGGAAAACCTTGACCGCCTGCGTGGGGGACTCAGTTTAGGACAGAACGAGATTAGTGAATACACACCGATAGCGTTGGCGCTACCAGGTAGAATAAGGGATGTTGTTATACCACCAGAGATCGACAACGCAAAGGAATCATCGTGTGTATTCAAACCATCCAAAGCCCGTAGCCACGGTAAGATTGGACCCTTTAAAGAATTGTCATCGATAGCACCCTCGAGTTCTGGAGATGGTGCATCGCCAAGATGAGAGTGCATGTCAACTAGGCTATAAGTCGCCAGTAAGCTAGCTGATCTCCTTTAGTTATAGGTGGCGTCAAACCCTGGCGTCACCCAAGAGCCATTCAGGTCATGGACGACTATGTCTCCGGAAATCGTCTCGGCCAACAGACGAGCGGCACGACCTATACTCTTTATGATGCCTTTGTTCAGAAAAATATCAGCGTCAATGACGTCCGTCCCATTATTATCCCCGGTCCACACTTTGGCATTCAGTAATAGCTGCAAAAACTGATATCAGGAGTGGTTCAACGAGCGACCGAAATATGATCACAGTCGGCCTTGTTCCAACCTCGAAACGGTCAGATACAACACGTTCGTGGAATCCAGGAGGGGGTCCAGGCTTCAGGTCTAAAGAACGACATCGGTCGAGAGCTCCAGCAACATGGATTGGTAATATGCGCTGTTCGTTGAGAGGGTATTTGGTGTATGACAGCAGCAGCAGTAGAAACAAACAGAAGGACCAGTTCGGTGAACATGCCGTCTTCTTGGTCAACTCGCGCAACATGATTGCCAAATTGAAGGAGTCTCACAAAGGCATGACTCGGAATACATAGTACTATGTACGTAAGTAGTTTAGGTTTTCATAGGTGCTCAAATCATAATAGGTTGACTGTAAACAATTTTATTGCTTGGACTCATATTCTACGCTTATCCCAGATAACTTCAAACTGACTCTAGAATAACGAGGCCGTTTCAGAATTTGAGGAGTCTTGTATCAAAGAATGACCTACGTTGAAGAACGTTATTCAACTTGCCAACGCGGGATGAAACACTAAGGTCGATGGTTTTTTCACCGAAATCTATAACGAGACCACCTAAAATAGAAGGGTTGACCTGGAGAGAAACAGTTCGGAAAAAAAACCCAAAGGTGTACAGCAAAAATGTACCTTATTCGTGACCTTGAGTGTCTTCGCTTGAAGAGCAGTTTGCGATTGTTTCAGCGATGTCTCCAGACGAGAAAGGGTAACCGCGGTCAAAGGCGTGGCAGAAGTGACGACGACAGTCAGTTCTCCTCTGTGCTTTGCGACCAATTCCTGAAAACCCTCGATAACGCCTTGTGTCTCGCCTAATCTACCATTCTCCGATAAAAGGTTGAAAAGGTTTTTGGTGATTTCAGAGACAGGCTCTTTTTTCAGACCTGAACCCTCGACCTTCGCGTAGAGAGCTGTGAGGCCGGATGCGCGCTCCTTTGCAGAAAGGGTAGGGTTTTTGACAAATGTATCGAGTTCAGGGGACTGTTTCAGGGTGGTAGCAAGGTATGTCAACTCTGTCTGGACCTTGTTCAGTGTTTGTGGGGACTTGGAGAGAGCAGCCGAAAAGGTGGCATTGGCATATTTGAGTGCAAGAGAAGAGGCAGCACGACGACCAACGCCGGCTACCGCGAGGGTTGTACGGGACGTAGAGAGCAGCATCGGAAGGAACAGGATACGGAACGTATCAGAGCAGTGGGGGGGTCAATATAATTATTTAATTATTTAGCCAAGTAATGACATAATCAAATTCGGCTCGTCTAAAAATAAAGATTACGAATGACCCAACTGTGCAACTGCACCGTGCACGTAACCATTAAATCCCTCCGTATGGCGCTTGGAGACAGCGACGTATTTGTTCTTCTCATCGCCTCCATTCTCGTTTAGACTCGTCTGCAACTGTAGTCATTCTAGGTATGTGCAACAAAAGGACGATTTGAAGAACAATGGCTGACTTGCTTGACCGTCCACTAGATAATAACCTGATCAGTAGAAAAACTCCCTCCCCTCTTTTCTATCCGCCATGCACCTTCTTCTTTTCACGGTCGCCAGGCTGCGACTGCTCACTCTTGCTGTCCTTGCCTTGGCTCATCTCGGTTATGCCCATGAAAACTCTCTTTGTACGTTGTTAGTTGCCCCACTCGCCTGTTTTAGGTCTAATATACTTGCCACAGTCACATCATCTGTATCATACTGCGCCACTCCAAAGTCCCTTCTCATCCAGCAATTCGACGTCGCATACATTGCCAGCAATTCTTCCGTAAATTTCAACATTTCTGCTGCTAGTGTCGTAAGTTGAATGATTATCCACTCCTCCGTACGTGGTTTTGACCCCTCTTGAAGGTGCCGAATATCACTGTTTCAGCAAACCTTCTCCTCAATGCCTATGGCATGCATCTCGTAAACTTAACCATAGACCTCTGTTCTTTATTGAATGGTGCCCTCTGTCCTTTGCCCATGTACAACTTCACTGGTGCCGATTCAATTCCCCTCTCGTCTTATGTTGATGTATCTGGCAAAGTTCCTGGCATTGCATATCAGGTCCCGGATCTCGAGGGCTACGTGCAGCTCACTTTAATTAATAAAGTCAATGGGAGCATCGAGGCCTGCGTCCAAGCAACTCTTTCCAATGGATGGTCGATGCGTCAGGTCGCGGTTGAATGGGCTACTGGGGGACTGGCGTTGCTTGCGTTAGCTTCTGCATTGTGGCAGTCCGTATACCCAGACTCTCTAGCTCCATACCGGCTTCTCGATCTTGTCAATCTGTATCAGTCCGTCGCAGTTTCCGGTTTGCTAAGTCTAAATTATCCTGTTGCCTATAGTTCTTTTGCCCTCAATTTTGCGTGGGCAATCGGTCTATTCTCATTCCGCTCTTTCCAGACATCCATCGACAACATGCGCACACGTACCGGTGGCTACATAGATGATTCCGGTGGTGGGAGTGCAGTTGCGTTAACAAATCGCAAACTTAGCCCTTACAATGCAATTGTCATAAATCCTAATGTTGCCAATTCCCTCACTTCCAGAGCCTCCACAGTCAACACAGAGCCACTCTCAAATAGGCCCGAATCGTTTCTATCCTCATCTCTACGTGTGGGTAACGCGACAATCTTTGACTCACAGCAGGTCGCCACTGTGACAACCACTTCAAGCAACGTGCTCGGTGCTGGGATCCCAATATATGCCAATACCCTCAACATCTCCTCTGCCAATGCGTTCATGACCGTATTTTTTATTGTCTTGATTTCCGTTGCCGTTGCATTGGGGATTGTCGTAGTTGTTCTGTTGACAACTATAGTTCTTATCCGTTTTGGCCTGATCAAGCATGAGCGAGCACTCCGACTGAAGGAGACTTTACCTACGGCAATTAAGTTGTGGTTTCTCCGACTTGTGAGTCTCGTTTCTCGCTATTTTTTTTGCAAGCTGACAAGAGGACAGGCCATGATTTTATTCACCCCTGTTATAATTTTTTCCTTCTACCAGTGGACGTTGAAAGATTCGTGGCTTTCTGTCCTCTTATCAGTCATATTGTTCTTATCAATTTCTACACCCATCTGCTACTCCGTATTTTTGGCCATGCGCTGGAAAGATTTTGATGACATACCATTTCATATCCCTCTTTGGGGACAATACCGGTCAAATCGTCATTGGTTTTTCCTTGCTTTAATGCTGTCTTCCTTTTGCAAGGCTGTCTTCGTTTCGTTTGCGAAGGACCATGGGATGGTGCAAGTCATTCTCACGATCGTTGTCGAATTTGGGGTGTTGGCTTGTGTCCTAACTTTCAAACCGCATAGTACAAGAGGTGCTGACGTCTTGTCCACTTATCTGTCTATTGTGAGGTTAGTGTGCACTGGACTCCTGATAGCGTTTGTTCAGGACCTTGGAGTAGCCCCAATTCCCCGAGCGGTTATTGGAATTGTCATGGCAGTGATATTTTCTGTCGCCGTCATTGTCATGTTCATTAACATTGTTTTCCACTCGATTGACTACTTCCGATCGCGCCAGTTTACACAACGGATACCATCGCCTCCTCAATCTGCAATCTCTGTGCTCGAAAAGGGGAAATCGTAGCAAGTTGGTACTTGGTACAGAGGCACTGCTCTAGTCACTAGATGGACTTCTTTTATTTATCCGTATATCATCCACTCGTTTACCGTCAGGACTGTTGCGCCATCCTACTCACAGAGCATTGTTAACCTTAGCTTAACATAATTATTTAGCTTTTGTCTTAATGATTAGATTGCTGGCAAACCAAACAACAAATACTAATTATTCTGGAAGTATCTGAGGATATTGTTCTGGATGTACTTTGTCTGGCGGCCTTCGAGCAAGGACTCGGCCCGAGGGCCCGTGATCATGTCGATGTGGCTGGTAGGAGTCTTTCTTGTCTCCGAGTCAGTGCTTTTGAAAAATGCGTTCTCCCCCTCCGACCTGGACGGTTCTTCACGGTTCGTTGTTGCCTTATGATCAGAGGCTTTATTTAGTGGCTCAACTATCCTCTCAGAATCAAGTCTCTCGTCCTCCCAAGCATCTTCCGTTGGTACAGAAGATATCCTTCATGAGGTGCCAGTGATCTCTACACCGAAGAAGAGAAAGGCTCCCGCTCGACCCCCTCCAATCTCAAGTCATAGAAAACGTCTCAAACATACTACCCCTTCAAATCAAAATCTTCTCTCTGATGTACCGCGACTCTCTGTGAAATCCTTATTGTATGGCGGCGATGATGGCTTTTTCAAGGAAGCGCTTCTTTCCATTCGGAACAAAGAGCCTACCGCTGTTCAAGATTCTGAAGATACTGCCGAAGTGCCATATGCCCTGCAGACGACTCCTTGTGGTGGCGTTGTTGACTCCACAGCTAACAATTGCCATTCCCCGACAATGTCTATGAACGTGGACGTTCATGAGTGCCATTCGCAAAATAGCCGGTTTTCACCTAAACCTCTCATTCCTTCAATCGATATCGGGTCTTCTGTCGCTCAGGACCTCGCTACACCACGGAACGACAGACATGTCATTCAGGTACTTGTTACTTTATGAAGATGCATTACGGACTTTTCACAAGGGATCGTTATAGTCTAGAAGCCCTTCGGCCAGTTCACTTACCGAGAGCCAACCACAAACTGGAATGTCTTTGACAATGGTGATAGATCATGCTTACTCCAACAGCATGGAACGACCTGCTGTTCCGCATGAAGTTATAGATTTGACAAGCGATGCGGACTCAGATGGCGAGCGTGAAATGGAGAATTATGCTCCATCCACAGTTGCGGCTGCCATTACTATTGGCGCCCTGACAATGGTGATAGACCATGCTTACTCCAACAGCATGGAACGACCTACTGTTCCGCATGAAGTTATAGATTTGACAAGTGATACGGACTCAGATGGGGAGCGTGAAATGGAGAATTATGCTCCATCCACAGTTGCGGCTGCCATTACTTTTGGCGCACTTCTTTCAAGCAAGAATTTACAGAGCAACGATCCTGGTGAGTTAGAGCCTGGTCCCTTCATTCTTTTATCAGACATTTTGTTAGACACCGCTGGCGAGCCTGCTTCAAGCAGCGAGTCAATCATACAGTCACCAACACAAGAAGGAAATTCGCCCAGAGCAGCAATGTCTTCCCTGCAAATCATTCGGAATGCAATGAATCAGACCAAGGATGTTGAACACGAAGCGAGGGATATCGTTGTCTCTGCCGAAGTCGAGTGCCATGTGCATTCAGCCGTAGCAACATCTAGTTTGAGTGGTGATACTTTTTCCGGTCTAGGAAATAGTGTTCTGATGAAAACATCAGGAAACCATGACGTACGTAGAAGATTAGTCTGATTTTGATTCACTTCACCGGTTAATACTGAGGCATAGATTGTTGCTGGTCGCATGGATATCAACCACACGTTAGCTGCAACTCGCGACGAAGACGAAGAACAAGAATGTCTTGATTTACTTGCTTATCCGCCCAGCAGCAGCGATGACGAAGTGGGTGCGTGTAACAATTCTTTCTGTATCTCTACTTGATTTATTCAGGACAATGTTAAAAGTTTGTCCAGACTTAGAACACGCGTTGGAATCATCGGCATCAACTTTGTCTTCGTCGAACATCTCGGATGCGGAGACCATTCCGCTGAAGAGTATATACCGCCATGCCAGCGATGCATCTGACCTGAGCGACACGGAAAGCGCTGTGATCGCTACACCACAGTATATGTACCTGAATCGCTGTCTCTCTGACAAAGATCTTGTACCAATGGTTCGTTTCACCAAGGATATCCCGCATTTGCTCCAGGATCGCCTCAACCAGATGGATGTATTTTATCGGAATTCAAGCATGGCACGTGTGATCCTCGAGGCTGCAATCACTGAGAATACAGCAGAAGATGAACCGAAGGCACCACGCATTCAAGTCATCAATGAGGTGGATGACGAGTCAACTCCTCCATGGGAGTTTCATTACTCCAATCAGATGTGGCTTGGTGAAGGTGTCCCCCCTCCTGATTATGGAAATCTCCGTGGTTGTGGATGTAGAGGCCGCTGTGACCCAAAGTCTCTAATGTGCTTGTGCATACAACGTCAACAGGAATACTACAAAGATAGTGTTGGTTTCATTTATGACGAGAAAGGCAGACTCAGAGATCATGGCTGTCCTATCTTTGAATGTAATGATGCATGTGGCTGTACTGAGGATTGTCCTAACAGGGTGAGAAGCTATCTTGACACTTATTCTGCTGCTGCTGATCATGTATTTCAGGTGGTCCAGCAGGGCAGACAATATCCTGTTAATATTGTAAAAACGGAGTTTAAGGGATGGGGTTAGGATATATCTTATCATCTTTTCTGTATGCTAAATGCTTCTGCAATGTAGGTGTTTTTGCAGGTGACAAGAGGATTCCAGGTGATACATTTTTGGGAATCTATGCTGGAGAAATACTGACAGATGAGGTTGGTGAAGAGAGGGGAATGTTGGTCTTCTATGTTGATATCACATTAAGAGAATCTAATGTTCTTATTTTCCACAGCAAATATGACAAGTTTGGAAGAACCTATCTGTTTGATATTGACTGTCATTATCTCAGGGATAATGACCCTGATTGGCAGGTGAAGTATGTAGTTGATGCCTATCATGTAGGAAATGTATGTTTTGATATCAATTTGTTTGATGTTTATGCTAATCTTACTATTTAGTTTACAAGATTCCTAGTCTGTTTCCTCTCTTTTTATTGAATGTCTATCCTTCTCATTTTGCTGAAGAATCACAGTTGTGATCCAAACTGCACCATCAATCCAGTCATAATCAATGACCCAGATATAAATAGGCCAATGCTTGCAATTTTTACATTTAGGGATGTGGAACCTTATGAAGAATTGTGTTTCTCATATTTTGGCCCTCAAGTAAGTGATAAAAGCCCGTTTATCATAGTATAGAAACTTAATTATGTCTAGGATGAGCCTCAGAGTATGGAATGTCTGTCATCATCAGATAATACTATGGATGTAGGATACATAAAGTGTCATTGTGGTGCAAGTAATTGTACAGGAAAGGTGTTTGAAATGTATGTACTTGTTATTTCACTCTGACATGTACTGAGTTTTTTTTTTGTATTCTAGTGCTAAAAGAGATTTGCCATATGAATAGCTTAGAACAAGAGACTTGTCACTTGGATTGCAGTTGTGTTTTTTATGGTAATAGTTCCATGTATGTTACATTTGGAGTGCTTTCATCACCATGTGGTAGTAATACACACACATCATTTCAGTGTTGTACTTGGGACAGCACTGTGTACAATTATTCATGGGTGAAAACAGGAGTTGTGAGGTCAATTGCAATTTTTTTCAGAGTAAGTCCTTGGCAACTGTGAAAGGTAGTTGCATAAGCTGGCATGAGGGGAAATTGTTGTTGGAGGAGTGTGTGGCCAGATGTTAGGTGGTCTTTGAAGGTAATCCTGGGGATGAGGATGTCTTCATTGTCTTCAATTATGCCTTGTATTGTAGATTTCAAAATCTGAACAGAGATGAGATGTTGTCCAATGCCAGTGATGATGACACAAATGTTTTTAACTAAACCTTGGTCAATGGAGAAGTTTTGTAGAAGTCTGTAGACACCTCCTATTTTGATGTTCAACCTGTGATGAGGCATGCCTTTGAGTTGTTGTCTTGCAACATAATCAAGAATAGCATCAGGAGCAGGTAATTTGTCATTGCTTTGCATAGAGTGTATTGCATTTTCTCATTCTTCCAGATGATCCACTGCAAAGTATGTTCTTTGCTTGCCTTCAATAGTGCTGAGAATAGTGCCATTGTATTTGTCTGCTTGAGCATTTGTTGGAGTTAGGAATGCATGTTGTACTGTTTCACTATGATTCCCAAGGATGTGTGGAGGAAAAGTGAAGTTTACAATGTCAGTCTGAGACTGTACATTGCATATGAGTGGAAATTTGATATCTGTGATTTGTCCATCACCAATGTTGTCAATAAAGTCTGCAAATTCATTGTCTGATGCATTATGAATGGGGATGGTCAGGTGTCTGATGTCAAATAGAGGCCATAATGGTGATGAATAAATTGATGCTGTAATGATTTGTGCTTTAGTGCTGAGGGATTATAGGACATGTCTGTTGGAAGTCTCCTAATGGTATGATGATTTTGCCTCTGAAAGGAAGATCATTCTTAGGATCCATTCCTAACCAGCCTTACCCATACCACCAAGACTAGCCAAGATCATGATACGAGATCAGTCTTGAGTGTAACAGGATATCAAAATCAGAACCAGACCAAGGAATATAAGTATACAGGAAAATAGGACACTATCAAAAGTCTATCGATCATCCATATAGACATCAACAAGAAGAGAAAGACATAGAAACATCATATCAAGGAGAACAACAAGAAAAATCATCTACAGGACGTATCCAGAAGAGGTTTATCAATATCTAGTCAAAGAAGATATACAGAACAAGAAGATACCATTACCTTAGATTAAGGTTACCTTTCCCTGTCACATCACATGATTAGACTTCTTCAAAGTTCTATGATATTCTATCAAGATCAGTCATTACTCATCTTTTACACATGACGTCATCCATGATGTCATCAATGTGTCAGCAACATTCCTTTCACAGTATACTTATATCATCATTCCATGGAATGGCAATGCATTATCCTCAAGGCAGGAATGATATATGTCATCAAGTTCTCAGGACCATATTATGTGTTTCACTACTATTTCCATTCTCTTCCCTCTTATACTTTTAGTCTGTCAACAAGATGTTTTCCTATAGAAAGTATTGCTATTATCATACCCTCTGATTACTCTCAGATTTCTCTTATTATCATTTCTCTCTCTATTGACTAACCTTCACTTTCTCTTCACATTTTCTTAGTGTTTCACCTGATGTTTTATCTTCATCATTTTCCTTCACATCAGGTTTCACTTTCTCATTAGTATATATTAGTAGGGTTATAGTTTCTCCATTAGGGTGTTTCTTCTCATAGGCTATATAGAACAATATATAAAGCCTTGTACAGTAGATAGCAATTCTCTAATTCAGATTTGGTTTAATTTCCCCTTCATCCTCAGTCTTAACATATGCTATTTGGGCTATCCTTAGGATAAGGACCCCTCTTAGTAGTTATCATACTGTGACAGATCCTCGCTATACTATCTCTTTATTGATTTAGTGGCTGGATTGATAAGGATCGTAACAATCATTGTTCATTATCATTCAGAAAGTCTCTTCTACACATCCTAGCACAGCTCGTTTTGCCATAGCTGCTTCATTCCAAATGATGAGTTTTGCAGCTCATATTAGTTGTGCTTGACTGTCATTTATTCTGATTTGGGATAAGAGCAGTTCATCATGGTTGTTGACAGGCACCTTGGATAGGTATATTAGTGATGTTGGTTGAATAGGTATTAAGTGGGTACTTTCTACTTACCTTGAATGTTGAATGTGTTATTCATCCTCCTAGATATAGTTGAGCAGCAAAAGCAGATGTTGCTGTTGCTAGTACAATGTGTCCTTGTGCTCTGACCCAATCACATAGTATGTTAATCACGAAAAGTTTCCCTCTAACTGCCTTTCTGTCAATGAACATTGTTAGAGGGAGATTGTTTGTCAACACATGGATAATATTCATACATATTTGGTTTTGTTCAATATTGAATGAAGCAGCTGCAGAAATGGATCTTTGTAAGAGTTGTTGAGATTGAGATGACCAACAGTTGAGTTTGTGGATGATTTCATGGCTTATAGCAGATGGCTGTGGTAGTCCATAATCTGTGAGTGTTTTCCCAAATTCCTCTAGATATGTTGACAGGTCATCCAATGTCAGTGTTGTTCTAATGTTGATGTTGTTATTGTTCTAGAGCTGATAGTCCATGGATAAGTTGGCTTTGAATCAGTTCTGGATGTTGATAGGTATAGGGATACATTCATTTGTTAATAGATGGACAAACAGAATTTACAGTTATTTTGGTGTCCATTGATATGTCCAACCTATAGCAACCTAGGAGATGGCTATATGCCTATAGTTGATACAATAAGTCTAGTGGGGGGTGTAAAGTGGTCCAATAGAAGTCAGTCAACAACCTACTCTACACGATTTTAGGTGTGATGATGTGTGATATAGTATGATGTATGAAGGCAAGATGCAATGGAGTGAGATATAAGACAATGGAGTGATGATGTTTGAAGTAATTAAGACAATGGTGATAAGGTATGAAGATGATGGCAACAAGGTACAAAGACAATGGTGACAAGGTATGAAGATGATGGTGATGAGGTACAAAGATGATATATGAGAATGAAGGCAAAGATGATAGATGATAGACAAGAATGAAGGTGACAATGACTTGGAGAGTGCACAATAAAATATCATAAGATTTGGGTGATAGAAATTGAATTGAAAGGACAAGAGGTGAACTAAATTGTTTTGTTGTAAACTTATTACAGGCTTTATATAGCTAAAATCATGTGAAACTATCTAAAAACAGACCTTGTAGAGATCATAAAAGAAAGGGGTGTCCAGAGTACAAAAGAGAATATTGGGACAGTTGAAGATTGTGTCTATACTATGAGAATACTTTGAAAAATCAATAAAAGAAATGATATCCTAAAACAGAAGGTGTGGTGACTGTGTGATGTAGAGATGCCCACCTCATTGCGACCAGAATCATTGTTCATTGCACTCTATACACGCCTTACTGCCTCATCGGGACCATCAGCACCATCTATTATGCTATCGCACCTTCCTGCTCCCTTATTGTACTCTTCCTATTATTCCATCGCACCTTCCTGATTCCTCATGGTACTCTTCCTACTGCCTCATTCCCTTGATATGTGATGGACTACCAGCATTTTTACACATTATCTCTTACGTCGATTGCATATGATGTCATCCATCAGCACTCAGATAGCCCTTCCCATCAATACCAGTCACTTGGAACCCTTCCCTATTCATCAAACTCTATCTCCTCATGGCTACAGCATGTTCTATATGCTTCAGCAACCCCGAATCCATGTTCCACATCAATAGCAACTTAGCTACATGCTCTACCAAGCACCTCTGGACCATCACACTGCATTCAGCCTGTTGCGCCTCATTGTTATTCAGTTCTACTGAGGTTTCTCCGATGGTTTGATTGTTTCATCGCTCCCATCAACAAATGTGCCATCACTTCCCCTGACAATCCTTCTCAACTTCTTGATTGCTATACTTTATTCATTCACACGACTGCTCCTTTGGCTTGCTTCCTATTTGATCCTACCAATTTCTACCCAAGTAGATTATTAAACTCCCTTTTTTGTAGCTATTCACCATGTGATTCTCTTCCTTCTTTGTTCCTTTCTGTTCTGACTCTGTTCTGTCTATATTCCGCCATTGTTTCAGACTTATCCACCCTCTTTCTTTTATTCCTTTCTATGTGACTATCTGTCAAGATCCATTCCAAGTTTCTCAGGGATTCCGCTTGGACTCCATTATGTTTACATTTCATTCTTTTGTCTTTGTTTCACTCTTTGATCATTTGCTTTAGTAATATTAGGTCCATGATATTCTTTTGTCCTCCGGCATTGTAGGCATTCTGAATTACCAATCCATAGGTACTCCGCTTTTATCATGTTTGCATTATGATTACTTTTCCTTATTATGATTCCTTCAGACTCCTAGTATATAAACCGTAGTACTTCGTTTGTATTCTGCAGTTCGAATATCAACCCAGACTCGTATCCTCCTCTCTCTCATCAGCATTCACACAATTCCCTTTAAAAGGCAATAAAGGTATGTGAAGTCACAATAAAGTCCCAAAAGTGCAGATAAAGTTATACTTTCTAAAGTTAGGTTGGTTTCTCCACAAAGTGACTTTCAAATTATTGACCAAAGTCATTTTCAAAGTATGAAAGGAGTTATCATATAGATCATTTCTATGTTAATCTAGTATACTTTTACAAAAAATACTCTGAAGTTTTATCAAAGTGTGCAAAGTCAAAAAAAAGGAATTTGGTCTTTTGCTGATGTGCCAGATTGGGGTTTTAAGCAGGGGTGTCTGTTCTACGATATTGGTCAGTGCAGGCATTGGGCTTGGTACGGTACATACCTCATGTACTGGTGAGTAGTTCATGTAATCCTCACTCTCATCGATATCATGGTTGACATCTTGACCGTCAAGCTCAACCTCGTAGTCTAACATAGAACATCAGTATGTATTATATAGATTCTAGAACGTAGTTGAGGAGAGACTCACCGTGACCAGGGTTTAGTGTTCTTCCAGCCCGGCTTGGCCCAAAAGCCCTGGCTTTGGCTTGGCTTTTGGGGGCTCCAGCTTTCAAAAACTCCAGGCCAAGCCGTAGGCCAAAGCCAGCCAAAGCCGCCATCCGGCTTTGGCCCAGGCCGCGGCTTAAACCAAAGAAAGCAAAAAAAAAACAATATTATATATATTTTGTACTATATAATACTAAGGACAACAAAATCGAGTATTCCGAGGCAGCTGTTGTACCAGATGTTACATTTAGGGAGGGGAATTAAAGTCAGTGTCATGTTCGTGAGGTTGTTCAGCCAGTCTGAGATGATTGCATGGGTAGGTCGAAAACTGTGTGCAAAACAAGTTTACTGTTTGTCTGGGAGGAACCAGGGTGTAGCGAGGCAACCGCTGGTTGAATTTTTACGATGTAGCTATCGGGTTGGACCTCCTAAGTTGTAGTAATCTGGACATGTAAAAATCGTAGAATTACGCACTGTGGATCTCGAGATATACCTCAACTACCCTATTACCAAATGTGAAACCAACTTTGGAAGATTCCAAGGTAACCATTGAGCTAATCGTGACGCTTAAGGGCTGGAATTAGAGACGGTGATGTAATAGTGAGGTTGACCAGCTGATGCGAGGTGATTGGAAGCGTAGGTCCAGAACTGTGTGCCAGACAAATAGACTGTTGTCTGGGAGGAGACTAGGGAGTAGCGAGGCAACCACTAGTTGGATTTTTACAATGTAGCTGTCGCGTTGGACCTCCTAAGTTGTAGCAGTCTGATCATGCAAAAATTGTAGAGTTACGCACTGTTGTTCTTGAGATATCCCCAACTACCCTATCACCCAAGGCGAAACTAACTTTGAGCGATTCCAAAGTAACCGTTGAGCAAATCGTGATGATTAAGTGCTCGAATTAGAGATGTCGATGTACCCGTAATGTTGTCCAGCAAGTCCGAGATGATTGGATGAAGAAGCGTCAAACTGTGGGCCAAAACAAATGTGTTGATCTGGGTGGTGGTGGTCACCGGTGACAGACGTCGTGACTTGAAAAGTAACAAACAGTATTTTACTGGTTGTGCCCTCGGCACATTCTGAGAAAGTTAAGGGCACAAATACATAGTACACATTTGGTATATAGCAGTAATAAAATACTAATGAAAAGCCGCGGCTTTGACGGCTTGGCTTTGGCTTTCAAAATCTTGAGCCGGGCCAAAAGCCATCACAGGCCGTTACTTTGGCTTGGCTTGGCCCGGCTCAATTTGGCCTGGCTCCGGCCGGCTCACGGCCTCAGGCCGGGCCAAGCAGAACACTACCAGGGTTAGAGAGCCTGCGCAGGTGGCAAGGTGTAGGTTGGTGATATGTTTTGCTAGTTTCCACATATGATGTGTTGGGACTGGTTAGAAATTGTTCGCCTGGACCTGGAGATGGTGACTGAGTAAAGGGCGGTGTATCAGGATACTGTATAAAGGAGTGTGAGGGTATATGTAGTGAGCGTTGAGGTTTTTGTAATGACTGTGAGTTGTGCTGCGGCTGCAAAGGATCCACGGGCAGACCATCCCAGTATGTTTGTTGATGTAACAGAGATACTGGTGGCATTGGCAACAACGCTTGAGGGTCTGAAGATGGCGGCAGTACTTGTGCTGTAACCTGGTTAAGCTGTCGTGCAGCCTTTTGTTGGTGGCTCTGCTCAATTTCAGCATCTAGAAAAAATGAATACATACATGAAATACTAGTAGCTGCTGAGTATAGGTGAGACTTACCAAACTGGGCAGTTCGAGCCGTATGTTGAATGACTCGATGTCCACAACCATGCAGTTGAAGTTCCTGGGCTGAGAAGTCGTGGTCAGCATCGTACTGGGACATGGTAGGAGACAAGCCACAGCAGGGAACCTTTTTTTTTGAGGTCTTATTATAAAAATGCGGACATCAGTTTATGAAGCAAATTTTTCTCTGGTCACCAAACAGCCGGAAGTAGGGTCCAAAGTGAACTTTACTCCGTTTGTTGAACACCGGCACATGATGTGTCTCTGTCGTTTTTGCTCCAAGTCATTCAAAGACGACTGTTCTGTTCGGCAACACCAGAGTCAGTCACGAGCATGTCGAAATGCAAGGGAACAACACCTAGCTCATCTACGCCATACCATGTCTAGCTCTAAGCCCCAACCACCCCCCCCACAGACCTGAAGATGCGTTCACACCATACGACCTTGTCCCAGATGACGCATCTCTCCATAATGACATGGATGTTGACCTGGAACCTGTTATTAATGAGCAAGTCAGTCACCTGGTGCGAGTTGAAGAAGTTGAGGATGATGAACTTGGGTGTGTTGAGATTGTTGAGGAATTTCTCCAGAAGAATCCAGGGAAATTGTTGGGCCAGGGCAAGACAATATTTGACAATATCCGGGATGACCAGGTGCTGAAGGGGATGGATGTATTGGGGCCATTCTGCAACGATGATGAGTGGTGGCTTGCGAAGTGGTTAATTAAAAATGTTGGACATAACCAGGCTGACGAATTTCTGAAACTTCCTATTGTGAGTCACCAAGGAAACGAGATAGATCCGTACTAACTCACAAGATATAGATACAAGACAAGGTTGCTGCCAGTTTCAAGAACAAAGATGCCCTTTTAAGCACAATCGACGAGCTACCTAGGGGGACTGAGTGGAAAGTTGAGCAAATAAAACAAGTTGGCGATGTCAGAGATGTTGATGGAAACATGATGAATGAGACACTTGAAGTGTGGTACCGCGATCCTGTCAAGTGCATCCATGAGTTGATTGGGAATCTGATGTTCAAGACACAGATGGCATATGCACCAGAGTGACTGTTTGAAGATGAAGGCCGATCTTCCCGTATTACGAATGAAATGTGGACGGCAGACTGGTGGTGGAAGATTCAAGTAAGTTACAAGACACATAGAATTGAACAAGTAACTCACCAACAAGTTCAGGAAAAACTTCCAGATGGCACCACTGTTGCACCAGTCATATTATCTTCAGATAAAACACGTCTCTCCCAATTCCGTGGTGACAAGAGTATGTGGCCTGTCTATCTGACTATTGGAAACATTGCAAAGGGTCTTCGCCGTCAGTCATCATCACATGCAACAGTGCTACTTGGATACTTACCGGTGCCCAAGTTTGACTGTTTCAGTGATAAGACCCGGTCAGTGGCTAAATATCGGTTGTTCCATCAATGTATGTGAATAATTCTTGATTCGCTTGTTGAAGCTGGGACGAAGGGGATCGAAATGGCATGTGCGGTGACGTACTACAAAAATTTGTAGTTGAAATACGTCATGAAAATCCATCTTATCTTACAAATTCTACTAGGCTATGTCAAGCAGAATTTGTAGAAAGACACATGCATTTCTCTAGTTTATGAGATATGATTTTATGCTTCTTGTACCAAGCACAAAGTGCTTTTGTTTAGTCTGTAGGCATTGTTTACAAGCCAAAACAGACCCTATGTTTCCCTTTTATATGGAATTTATGTAGAGGAAGTACCTTCTTGCAAGGGAAACCCTTATTTCATCTTTAGTTTAGCAAGAATCTTCATTTAATACCTTTTATTTGCATCCTGTGAACTTCTAATCATCTGGGAACTTTACAGATCTCCTCAAGAACATTCAAACAACTGGCCAAAAGCTACAGTTCAGCACTTGTGCCTGGAATGATGGGGAAGAATGGAAAGATCTTGAAGGGTTATTGTTCAAGAGCTAAATTTAGCCCTTGTACTTGGAATGATGGGGAAGAATGGAGACAAATTAAAAGTTTATTGTGATGAGTCAGCTAACCAAGCAAACTAATCATGAGACCTTTTTATGAGTCATATGATATGGAGAGAACAATAAGAGTTCTCCCAGGATGACAAACCAGCTTATTAATAGGCTGAGTAAGCTCAGAAATGGCTTACCAAGCACCTTTAGCTACTTGTATAAAAAAGCAGGTTGATTCTACACTAAAATATAGAGTTTGTTTTACCATCTTTTTCCCTCTCCAAGGATAAAGTTCCTTGTCAGATAAAAGATTTTCAAGTATCCATCAGCAGCCAGCAGTGATTTATTAAGCACTCGTATAGTGCTTCTTGACCTAACTACGACAGTTAGTGTTCTTCGTATATCGTCAGCAGTAGCACTCGTATAGTGCTTTTTGACCTAACTACGACAGTTAGTGTATCTCGTTTATTGTCATCAGGAGCACTCATTTAGTGCAAACTCGACCCTAACTCCGATAGTTAGTGTTTATAAACCATCCTCACCTCTTACTCTTCGTTGGAATACGTCCACAGAAGGATAAGTATAAAGTTTATTTGTTGAAAACCCATTAGAACCCCCAAATGAACAAAGGACCAGTCTCTGACCAAGAGGACTAAGACATCCTGATCATTGGTTTTAGTTCTATATTAAAACCAACAAACAAACCACAATGTGATAATCTGTATGGAATATTGGTCAAAATCATCAAAACAATGTCTATGAAAAAGCGAAATAAAAAGGTGCATCAACAAGGTTTAAACCTGTGCATTCTGGTCAGTAATAGATCACTGCAGCTCACAGAGGGACACTTTAGACAGCTGGTCCACTATGTCTAGCAGCTATCAAGTCACCAACTTCAACAGAGACAAAGGATGTCCAAATATAGAGGACAATGGGACAATACCACCATTGTCTGAGGTTGTTGCATCACAACTTCTAATAAGTAGTACTTCAGGAAGCTAGGTCCAATACTCTATGAAGTCTTCAATAAAGTGAGAGTGAAAGTCATTTTCAAGGAATGAAAAAGTTGACAAAATATTATTTTTTACATAAAACCAAAGCCCTTTCACAAAAAAAAAATGAAGTCCATCTAAAGTGTGTAAAGTCTAAATAAAGAAATCTGCACTTTTCCTGATGATGTTAGGAATCCAAGAACTAGACGAAGATATAATGTTCCTCAGGAATATTATATCTTATGGCCAAGTTATGAGAGTGGAGAGAGAAACCAATTCAAAGTTAAGGGGAAACTATTGAATACATGAGGTCTTATATACTGTTGAGAACTGCTGACTCATTAACTATGTCATGTGAGAAAGCTTAGTAAAATAGAAGGTCATGGAATCTGATAGAAACGGAGAGAAGCAGACTGTGAGAGAATCCGCAACAGAGATATCCCTACTTCGGCATGTCGGCCGGCTTCTCAGTAACTCGGCAAGATAAGATAAGATAAGGAAAAAGAAAGGAAAAGAAAAAGGGATTCTAACAGATGAATGGATCGATGGCCAGAGGTACAATTTGCATGAGCTACAATGGAAGCAATGAGGTACCAATATGAGTTGTTATTAGTGGACTGGACAGAGAGACAGCAGATATAGTAGTTGATAATCTTCAAGGTTTGTGGGAAGTGATTGAGGTTGGGGAGAATTATGTTGTTGTCCATGCTACACACATGTTGGGCCAAGTGACTTGTCAAGTTGAAGATTCACACCATTCTAAAAATGGTAACTTGAATCAATTTGGTATAGGTACTACTTATTGTTACTTTGACATTCTGCAGGTTATCTCAACTAAGTAGTTAGCAGTACTTACTAGTGGTTCAAATGTGTTCACCTGTGTTCACATATTCTAATAAATTTTTGAACCTTGAACTGAACAAAAGTCCAGTTTGGCCTTGACCTTGAACCTTAAACTGGACATCTGTTAGGATCCATCCTAACCTGCCCTACCTATACTACCAAGACTAGCCAAAGATCATAACACGAGATCAGTCAAAGGACATATACAGGATATCAATATCAGAACCAGACCAAGGACTACAAATATACAGGAAACAGGACGCTATCAAAAGTCTATCGATCATCCATATAGACAACAAGAAGAGAATGTCATAGAAATCATCATATCAAGGAGAACAGCAAGAATGATCATATAACAAGACGAATCTGAGAGGTCTATCAAATATCTAGTCAAGAAGATATACAGATAAAACCCATACCATTACCTCGGACCAGGATTACCTTTCCTCATCACACCACATGATCAGGCTTCTTAGAAGTTCTATGACATTCTATCAAAATCTGTCATTACTCATCTTTCCCACATGATGTCACTTATGATGTCAACGACATGTCAGCACATTCCTTTTACAGTATACTTATATCATCATTCCATGGAACGGTAATGCATTATCCTCAAGGAAGGCACAATATAGGTCACGAGTTCTCAGGACTATATTATGAGTTTCATCTTTATTACCATTCTCTTCCCTCTTATACTTTTAGTCTTTCAACAAGATGTTTTCCTATGGAAGGTATTGCTATTATCATACCCTCTGATTATTCTCAGATTTCCTTTATCATCACTTTTCTTCCTATTGATTTATCTTCATTTTCTCTTCTCATTTTCTTAGTGTTTCACCTAATGTTTCATCTTTATCATTTTCCTTCACATCAGGTTTCACTTCCCTATTAGTATATATTGGAAGGGATATAGTTTCTCTATTAGGGCATTCTTTCTCATAGGCTATATAGAACAGTATATAAAGCCTTGTAAAGTAGTTAGGGTTTCTCTAATTCAGATTTGGTTTAATCCCCACCTATCCTCAGTCTTAGCCATACTATTTGGGTTGTGATCCCTCTTAGTCACTTTCACTGTGACCTGTCTTGCTACATACACTAGGACTTCATTGACCTAGTAAGCTAGACTGACACGGTTCCTAACAACATCAGTCAGGTTTGAAAAAGTTCAGGTCCAAACCTAGGTTCTGAACCAAACTTCAGCAGCACTACTCTCAACATCTCCATACTACTTCTCATCTTTCTCTTCAATGCAGGGCGGTGACAGTATCGGTGACGATTGCAGGGAGTGGATGTGTTCGGTTTGTGTATCAGTTGGGACAGTGCTCTGTCGTCAGGTAGCAGTTCAACTTCTAGTTTGCCATGGAGCAAAACTGGTCTTCCTTTGAGCCGACAGTTTGGTATTGGTATTTATCGTCAGAGAGTTTGGAGTTGGTATTTGAGTCGACGTTGACAACTTTAAAAAAGTGTAAAACCATGTTAGGCGAGAAAGCCTAATAAGGTAAATCACTAGATCAGGAAGTGAGACGTGAGAAACGATAGGCTCTTAGATCCGAGATGAGGACAAAAGTTGAGACGAGACTTGGATTCAAGATAAAGAAAAAAGGGGAAAAAGAAAAGACAGATGGTCATTCTAATCTAAGAGACTATCGAACTAAAGTTGAGTTTTTGAATGGTTCAATGAGATCACATGCTATGATGTAAGCATCAGTCTTACAATGCTCTATCAACCATCTCTAGACCATTGCACTGTATCTAGCCCATTGCACCTCATGGTTATTCAGTTCTACTGAGGTTTCTCTGATTGTTTGATCATTTCATCACTCCCATCAACAAACATGCTATCACTTCTCCTGATGATCCTTTTTGGCTTCTGGATTACTATACCTTATTTGTTCACACAACTGCTCCTTTGGCTTGTGTAATGCACCAATTTTTGGCTATGTTTTTCTTTATCTTTTCTCGGATCTTTCCGATCACTTACCTCAGTTGTATTATCTCATGCCCAGCCCTCGGTAGATAGTTATCCCTCAGCACGGTTTAGGAGTATCATAGATCCTGACCCACTTCCCTTTATATCCCCTTTCTCTCACGTCTTAGTCAAGGCCCCACTTCACCTCCATTACGCTCTGGCCTTTGACTCATCTTTATCCTTTTCTCTTTGACTCCCTCTATCACTCCCCTTATTTTAGTTCATAGGGTTATGGTTATAGATTACTATAAATAGGACAGTAGCTAGCGCTGTAACCAGAGAGCTGAAATCCTATTACCTTTGTTCTATCTTGCCTGGCACTTGAAGCCTTTCTCCTACCCTACCTCCCCACTCAAGTCAGCCTTCAAGACGGAGCATAACAGCTTGCTTCCTGTTTGATCCTATCCATTTCTATCTGAGTAGATTATTAAACTCCTCTTTTGTAGCTATTCACCATGTGATTCTGTTCCTTTTCTGTTCTGTCCACATTCTGCAGTTATTTCACACTTATCAACCCTCTTTCTTTCATTCCTTTCTATACAACTATCTGCTTTTCAGACCTAGTTGTTTCTTAGTTGTTAGCTGCTATGCAATGTTGAATGGGTCTTGTAAGGCTGTGGATTTGCCAGGCTCAACCCAAGGAGAATTGGAAGTGAGTTTAGCTCCCAAGAAAATTGTTATTGTGTGACATACAAAACATGACTAATCTACAGATTCCATATATAACAACCAGTCTATCTGTACAATGTACAGTATATGGTCTTGTGGTAGTTACCTGAAAATGCAGACAAGTTCTCCCCCTCTCTATGCTATTGTGCAACCTTAGTTCCTATTAACTCAACTCTATTGCTACTCATCTCTGAAGACTTTCTATTGATGCTACACTCTTTCTTTATTTCCTACCAACTCTTTATACTTCATTTCATTTCTTATCAACTATCATATATTGTGACCAACCCTATCCTTCTTCTATGACTTATCCCTACACTATTGGCTTTGTGTGACAAGTCAGTCTTCTGACCACTGAAGGCTTTCTCATTGCTGTTATCTGCAACTATTGAGTACCCTTGCTTGATGTCTATTCCTATAGAAGTCTTCTTCAGTTGTCTCCTCTACTTAAGACACTGATCTTTGTCCTCTAGTGGTGAACTCTAAGTTCTATCACTTCTGATAGCATCTTAGCATCTTTATCTTCACCAGTGTCATGGTGTAATAAAAAGCAATATATTTTTGAAAAAATTTGGCAAAAAATACAAAAAAAAAATACAGTAGCTTTCTATTAGTAATAAGCTATAGTTGAAATATATACATAAATTGACAATTACTTGGGTTGACAAAATTTCGGTGTTGTCACAGCCCTCCAAGCGATGTGCCAAAACCAAAATTTTGGTAACTGTGTCATAATCATCCATGACTGACAAATTGATCAAAATTGTACAGTATATCTCATCAATATCTTTATAATTGAGTAATTGACCTACCAATATAATCTGTGCCTCCTGTTATGAGCAGCACAACATCGTCTACCAGTCCAGTGGAAATAGAGTTTAGTCAAGACACAGTTGAGCTTGCATAACTCCCACAATGTTGAAGGTGGTTACTGTAAGGTGTTGTGCTAGAGACCACATTTTCCAACTTCCATTTCCATCTTTTTTACTAGTAGTACCATTTACCCTCCTCCCAGTCCTCAACTTGGAACTGCCCTTGGTTGAACTGAAGGCAGTTCAATTCACTTGAGCTCTCTGTGGTCAAGATGTCCCATATTCCAGCTTACTCCTATAACTTGAATCATCCTCTATCCTTTTTTAATCAGTGAAATTTTTCTTCCACAAAGATTGGCTTATGGTTTGCCCAATTCTGGACTGATTTCCTCAATTCTTCCACATACAGGATCACATTTATCCCCTCTTTCATCTGGTATTCAATACTCCACCAATCCCAAGTCAGATCTGCTGTGAAAAAAATCATCTTCATCTCCATATCCAAATCTCTCATCTCTCACTCAATTCTTGACCAATTCCCTTGATCCTTGAATACACAGACCCTCCTGATCCATATCCCAACCCCAAATGTTGTGCTCTGAAAATCATAGACTTGGATACATAGGACAATGATGTCAATTACATTCATCTCCTCTTTCAATTGATACAAAATTTGACCTATTTTGAGTCTTATCTTTATCCACCACAAAATAACTGCCAGTCAGCTAGGTGAATCATAACTTCTTTATGCACAAGCTTATTAAAGAAACCTATGGAAGCTTACTACATTACCCTTGTAGAATTAGAAATGTCCAAATGTACAAGAACAAATACACAAGGCAAATACAACTTGGGGAACATAGCTACTGTCAAAACTCCAAGTCATAAATCCAAGTCACACAACCATTACCTTATAGACCAGTCATTATAAGACAGTATGGAACTTCTTTTAGAACTTGATCTTGTTGGTGAATTTGATGAGTCCAATGAGTCTGATGAATCCAATCTCACACTTCTGACCAAAACTCCAACCATGACTTTATCAAATTGTTAGTTTTTGATGACCTCTTGATGAATATGAAGTGTGTAATTATGTGCCATTTTTAGAAACATCTTATATGGATAATGATTCCTTCTCCTGTACTGGATGATGAATGCGATGATGCTGCTATGCATTCATGCAGTTTTCACTACCAAACAAAGAAATATTTTACTTGAAGCCTACTGATGAAGATGTGCCAATTCAGATAGAAATCTTTAATTTGCACAAGACTACTAGACATGCAAAACACCCCAAACAACAGGCTGCTAGGATCAAGTTGATCCTAGGTGATATCATCAAAGAGTGGCCTGTTGATGATAATCTTATTGTCAGAGCAAGTTTATCCATGGTCAATGGCTATTCCTTCTATCATGAGCTGTTCTACCCTCATCTTTTACAATATTGAAATATTGAGACAAATTGAAATCAAGTCTCAACAGAAAATGTCAGTAATAAAATGATGTGTCATTCAAAATACCTCTGTTGTCTATCTAAATAATGGTTATTCTAGCAATATGACTTCAACAGTATATGGCAAAGAGTGTGTGATTAGCTGATACTAATACATTATTATTATTGATATGGATCTATTCATAGGGATGTTATCATGGTACTGATCATGATAACTAAATGCAAGAGATGCTTTCTATAAACAACTCTTGATACAGTTTTTCCAATTCCTTCAAGATCTTGAAGTCAATAATAACCAGATGAAAAAATATTCAAATGTTATAGGCATTCCATTATTCCTAGCTAAATCAGTAAAGAAATTCCAGACTGAAGCCAATGAGATTTCTGGTGCAAAGAGAATAGGTGAAGCTGCTTTTCAGAAGGCCATCTGGGTTCCATGTGATAGGTTAGTAAATTTTTGGCTATCACTTAGCTGTCTTATCAATTGCTCTGAAACCTACTAGAGTTTCACTGAGGAATCTAAACAAATGTTCAATAAGATTGTTGTGGAGTCAGATGACATACTCAAAATTGGGGTAGAAGCTAATGATGTTATCATGGTTGATGGAGAATGGGTTAGGATTTGCTGACCAGGGCCAGATTCTAATGAGCTGGAGAGTGTAATTCTTTGGGAGAGGGTAGACCCTGAGGATAATAAGCCAATGGAAGCAAAATACTATGTGGTTATGATTATTATTTAATTTTGATCTCTTACTTTCTTTAAGATTGGGGCTGTGATCTATGGATTGAATGTTTTAAGTGGAACAATAACTTCAATATCTCAAAAGCTGTTGAGAGTTGAGGCAGGTGCAATTGTCCAAGCTATAATGTGAGTTTTTATTTTATAATATCAATTTAATATCTAAATTAATCTAACATGGCTTTCTAACAAAGGGCTCACTTGTTAAAACTTCACTGGGAATTCACTCCAATAATAGCATTATTCACAATATATTGCCTCCTATTGAACAGCCAAAAAGCAAAAATCCAACTCTCCAAGTATCAGCAAGAATAAAACAGCAGACTTTTCTCAGGTTTGAGATTACTCAAGATAGACCAGGTAAGCTGATATTGAATTTTACATATATCCTATTGTGCTTTGAATTACTAAATTCTTCTTGCTATTCAAGTTATGCAAGCTAGAAATTTTGCCTTTCTACAAGGCTTTCTCCCTTATTTTGCCAATGCTCAGCTTGTTAGTGTTTTTATTTATTGTTTGACAAAAAATCATTATCTGGATTCTAAGAGAAGGCTATTGATGCTAATCTCATAAACAGATTTGGTTATCCAGATACATCATCATTTGCTGCTTATGGCTAGTGTGCACTGTGCAATTTGATAGAGATGATTCAGTTACAGCTGGTTGGATATCTGAAAGATCTGCAAGTGTAAGGCAGTTTATTTCTTTCATAATACTGTATATTATTCATTAATCTATCTAATGGATAACACACCTTGCAGTGTAAATTTTACTTTCACATAGTTGGAGCCTATCATGCAAAAATCCTTAGTTGAAAGGAGTAGCCAACAGTTGGCTGACAAGATAGATTTGACTTCCTAATAGTATTGGCTGATCACCATAAGAATGTATTGGGTAGGGTTGGCCAACTGACAGGGAGTTACAGCTGTATCTATTAGAAAGAGTGGGCCAACTAGTTAGCAGATACTCCAGTATCTATTAGATGGTATCAGCTAACTGACAGAGAGTTACAGCTGTATCTATTAGAAAGTGTCAGTCAACTGGTCAGCAGATACACCAGTATCTATTAGAAAGAGTTGGCTAACTAGTTAGTAGATACTCCAGTATCTATCAGATAGTATCAGCCAATGACATACTACAAAATTTTGTAGTTGAAACACATCATGAAAATCCATCTCATCTTCACAAATTCTACTAGGCTGTATAAAGCAGAATTTGTAGAAAGATATATGCATTCTTCTAGTTTATGAGCTATGATTTTATGTTTCTCTCATCAAGCACAAAGTGCTTTTTTAAGCTTGTGACTATTGCTTACAAGCCAAAACAGACCCTATATCCTTCTTTTATATGGAATCTTTGCATTTCAAAAGAGAAAGTACCTTCTTGCAAGGGAAACTCTTATTCTATCTTTATTTTAGGAAGAATCTTCTTTTAATACCTTTTTATTTGTATCTTGTGAACTTCTAATCATCTGGAAACTTTATAGATCTCTTCAAGAACATTCAAACAACTGACCAAAAGCAACAATTTAGCACTTGTACCTGGAATGATGAAGTTCTAGGATGACAAACAAGATTAATAATAGGCTGAGTAAGCTCAGAAAGGGCTTACAAAGCAACCTTAGCTACTTGTATAAAAGCAGGTAGAATTTACACTAAAATACAGAGCTTGTTTAGCTTGTTTTACCCTCTTTTTTCTCTCTCCAAGGAAAAGTAGTGATGTGGTGGGCTGGGCTCCAAGCCAAAAGCCGAGCCAAGCCCAGTCCATTATCAGGCTTTGTTGGGCTTTGGGCCAGGCTTCCAATATCTTCTAAAATACTTTCTCCTAATTGTTCTTCTTATTCTTATTGATGAACTACTTCGAGGTGATGATAAAGTGAGTTGCTATTGGATGGTGCTCAGGTTCTAACCTTGTTGATGCACCTTTTTATTTCACTTTTTCATAGACTTTGTTTTGATGATTTTGACCAATATTCCGTACAGATTATCATGTTAATTATGCTTCCTAACTGCCGGAATATTTACAGGATTTATAGGATTTTCCCTGATTTTATATTGACATGTTTACTTCTTTTGATAGTTGTGGCTGATATACTGTATAGTTGAAATTTTCACCCCACTAGGATGCAGTTCAGAGCCTATTCTCTATATTCTCTTACTCTGAACTGCAGGTACTGTAAAACCTCAAAAATGTGGTATCTGGCTTGATAAACAAGCCAGGGAATCACTGCAGTTCAGAGTAAGAGAATATATATTGATCCAGACATAAAAGACACAGTACCTGCAGTTCAGAGTAAGAGAATATAGAGAATAGGCTCTGAACTGCGATCTAGTGGGGCGAAAATTTCAACTATACAGTATATCAGCCACAACTACCAAAAGAAGTAAACATGTCAATATAAAATCAGGGAAAATCCTATAAATCCTGTAAATATTCCGGCAGTTAGGAAGCATAATTAACATGATAATCTGTACGGAATATTGGTCAAAATCATCAAAACAAAGTCTATGAAAAAGCGAAATAAAAAGGTATATCAACAAGGTTTGAACCTGTGCATTCTGGTCAGTGATAGATCACTGCAGCTCACAGATGGACACTTTAGACAGCTGGTCCACTGTGTCTAGCAGCTATCAAGTCACTAACTTCAACAGGTACTGTGTCTTGTATGTCCAGATCAATATATATTCTCTTACTCTGAACTGCAGTGATTCCCTGGCTTGTTTATCAAGCCAGATACCGCATTTTTGAGATTTTACATCTTGAACTAGAGGTGCATTACTAGTTGTCATTATGGAGAGGGTAAGAGATAAAAGTCTTTAACAAGGTATAGACAAGGAGCATCAAGATTGATAAAGGGGAATTCTGATTTTTGTTAGGAGTCCCTTCTTAGTTAACAACTAAACACTCAAAACACAAGGTTAAGAGAGGAATAGTATAGTTAGGCAAGGATTGAGTAGCAGAGGGGAAACCAAATTAGAATTAAAGAGATCTTTCTACAATAAAAGAGGCTTTATATACTACTCTAATATTCTAGAAGGTTCTAAAGAAAGGCTTACACGTCTATGACATCATGTGGGAAGGAATGACTAAGTAATGACAGATCGTGAGAGAATGATGAAGATGAAATGCTCTAGAACAATAAGTAGAGAAAACCATGAGAATGATAACAAATGATCTAGAACCATGATGTCATATGTTGAAAAATATCTGAAGTTGATAAAATCCTAACACAGAGCCAATAGAGTAAGGATACATCAGGAAAAGTACACATTCCTTTTGCGTCTTTAACGTCTTATGTGTCTTACAATCTATTCCAGCACTTTTCTTAATTTTATTTCTCAACAACTATCTATTATTTCTCTTTAATACTTTGTAGACTAGTTTAAAGCAAAGCAATATAATCAATAAAAAAAATTCAGATTATTTGTGAAGCTATCTGACTCACAGTTCTTTGGCTGTAAAGGCACCTAGCTTAAATTTGTCTTTGTATTGTGTAAAAGCTGTAATAAGACAAAATAAGACAAAATAAGCCCAAATAAGAACAAAATAAGAGATGTGCCCATTTTCTGATGTAGGTCATGGAAGGAGGATAGAGTCGGTAGGGAATAAAGAAAGAGTGTAGTATCGATAGAAAGTCTTTAGAGATGAGTAGCAATAGAGTCAAGTCAATAGAAACGGTGGTCACACAATAGCATAAAAGAGGGGGAGAACTTGTCTAAATTTTCAGGTAACTACTACAAGACTGTATACATCGCATAGCAGCTAGCAACTAAGAAACTAACTAGGTCCAAAAATCTGATTGTTACATGGAAAGGAATGAAAGAAAGAGGGTGGATAAGTCTAAAACAATGGTGGAATATGGACAGAACAGAATTGGAATAGAAAGGAACAAAGAAGGAAGAGAATCACATGGTGAATAGCTACAAAAAAGGGAGTTTAATAATCTACTCAGATAGAAATTGGTAGGATCAAACAGGAAGCAAGCCGAAGGAGCAGTCGTGTGAACAAATAAAGTATAGCAATCAAGAAGTTGAGAAGGATCATCAGGGGACATCAGCAAAACAGCAAATTCCTTTTTTTTGACTTTGCACACTTTGATAAAACTTCAGAATTTCTTTCGTGAAAGTATACTAGATTTACATAGAAATGTGTTAGAAGTTGTGATGCAACAACCTTAGATAATGGTGGTATTGTCCCATTGTCTCCTATATTTGGACATCCTTTGTCTCTTTGTTCTTTTGTTCTATTGTCTCTTTTGTTCTATTGTTCCATTGTTATCTCTATTAGACTCCATTGTTCTGTAGAGTATATAGGTGTAGTTCAGAGAGTCTGTTTTCCCCCAGTCTCTTACTCTGAACTACAGAGTCTTCCATTGAGCCTGCTCTGACTTGCTCACTCTCCCTTTTGGGACTCCTTCATTCAACAAAATGATCTATATAATAACTTCTTTCATACTTTGGAAATGACTTTAGCCAATAATTTGAAAATCACTTTGTGAAGAAACCAATCTAACTTTGGAAAGTGTAACTTCATCTGCACTTTTGGGACTTTATTGTGACTTCACATACCTTTATTCCCTTTTAAAGGGAATTGTGCGAATGCTGATAGAGGTGATGGCACATTTGTTGATGGGAGCGATGAAACAATCAAACCATCGGAGAAACCTCGGTAGAACTGAATAACAATGAGGCACGATGGGCCGGGTGCAGTGTGATAGTCCAGAGGTGGTCGGTAGAGCGTGTAGCTGAGTTGCTATTAATGTGGAACATGGATTTGGGGTTGCTGAAGCATGTGGAACGTGCTATAGCCATGAGGAGATAGGGTTTGATGAATAGGGAAGGGTTCTGAGCGACTGGTATTGATGGGAAGGACTATCTGAGTGCTGATGGATGTCGTCACATCAGGAAATGGGCATATCTCTTATTTTGTTCTTATTTGGGCTTATTTGGGCTTATTTTGTCTTATTACAACTTTCACACAATGCAAAGACAAAGCTAAGCTAGGTGCCTTTACAGCCAAAGAACTGTGAATCAGATAGCTTCACAAATGATCTGAATTTTATTTATTGGTTATATTACTTTGCTTTAAACTAGTCTACAAAGTAGTAAAGAGAAATAATAGATAGTTGTTGATAAATAAAATTAAGAAAAGTGCTGGAATAGATTGTAAGATACATAAGATGTTAAAGACACAAAAGGAATGTGTACTTTTCCTGATGCATATGCGATCAACGTAAGAGATAATGTGTAAAAGGCCTGGTAGTTCGTTGCATATCAAGGGAATGAGGCAGGAGGAAGAGTACCATGAGGAATCAGGAAGGTACGATGGAATAATAGGAAGAGTACAATGAGGGAGCAGGAAGGTGCGATAGCATAATAGATAGTGCTGATGGTTCCGATAAGGCAGTAAGGCATGTATAGGGTGCAATGGACAGTGATTCCAGTCATAATGAGGTGGGCATCTCTATACCGTTATGTTTATATTTTACTATTTTGTCTTAATTTCACTTTCTTTGATTATTCACTTTAGTCATTTTAGGTCCATGATATCTTTTGTCCTCTGGCATTGCAGTCTTTCTGAATTACCATTCCATAGGTACTCTGCTTTTATTATGTTTGTGTTATGATTACTTTTCTTTATTACAATTCCTTCAGACTCCTGGTATATAAACCATAGTACTTCATTTGTATTCTGCAGTTCAAATATCAACCAAGACTTGTATTCTCCTCTCTCATTGACCCTCTTAAGTCTCATACTTCTTGGAGTTCCTGTTGCTTATTGTCTTCTTGAAATTGGAACCAGAGATGTGGTGAAGGGTGCAACTTCTTATAAGTTGAAGCCAAGTTCCATTTGTATCAGAACTCCACCAGACTTCTCTCTGTGTAAAGGATTCAGTTCTTAACACAAAGTGATTTTCAAATTATTGGCTAAAGTTATTTTCAAAGTATGAAAGAAGTTATTATATAGATTATTTCTATATAAATCTAGTATACTTTTACAAAAAAAAATTCTGAAGTTTCATCAAAGTGTGCAAAGTCAAAAAAAAAGGAATTTGGTATTTTGCTAATGTCTCACATGAAGTCTCTAACTCTCTAATTTCCTTGGTAAGAGTTCATCAGCTTCTCTCTTAACTGTATCTTGAAATCAGTTGGGAAGCAGTAATCAAATAAGCTCTTGAACAGGTTGACCATCTTCCAATTTCTCAGATCCAGTATAATGTATTTCATGAAGAACCTGCTTGCTTGTCCTGACATGAAGTTTATCATGACTTTCAAAGCTAATTTGTCTTCCAATCTATTCAGTTCACACCAGGTTTTGACTATGTAGGTCCATCAATCAAACGTATCTAGGTCAGGTTTCCCATCCCATACAAAAGGTGTTGTGATTTTCACACTGGATAGGGCTTTTTTTTTCTTTTTTTGACTATCCCTAAACCTTTTCTTTTGTTTATCCAACTTACCATGTCTGTGATGATATATTCTTGCTAATTGAGTCACTGTCCCTGCATTTCTCAGTAGTTGCCCTAAAATAACCCCCATCAGATATCATTGACTTATCCCATTTCAACGACACGCCCTCTGGCTTCTTATTCTTTTGTCACACTCTGACTGGTGGTTCTGTTTCCATCCTGCTTGCCCAGCCATGAAGGCTTTGAAAGATTCTGGCCTTATTAGCATCTTCCCTTTGCCTTTAGTTCTTGGGGTTTCAGGTAAGTTGTTGCTGGTGTATTCTGCTGACTTGTTTTTAACTTCATTTGGTAAAGTTTCCATAGGGAATTTTTCAACTTTAGTGGCATTGTCCAAGTTCTGTTTGGGTGATTTCATGCCACTAGATCCCACTTCTTCTTCAAGGTCTATGCAAACAGCTGAGCAGGCTATATTGTCAAAATGGCTGGGTACCAAAGTCAACTGGTACCCATTTAGAGCCCACCTCTCTATCCAAGACTTGTCAAAGCCAATAAAGACATCTTTGGGCAAGGTAAGCATTTTGAATACTGTATTATCTGACAACTTGTTATTTCTATCCTCACAGTTTCTGTCTTCATTAGAATCATCTCAGTCAAACCAATCAGGGAAGTATATCTTCTTATTAGTTATCACAGGCTTGTTAGGTTTATACCATACTACAACTTTGGTAGGTTTAGCAAATTTAGGTTTGGTGCTAGCCCTCTCTGTTAGAAGTTGTGATGCAACAACGTCAGACAATGGTGCTATTGTCCCATTGTCTTCTATATTTGGACATCCTTTGTCTCTTTATTCTTTTGTTTCATTGTCTCTTTTGTTCCATAGTCTCTTACTCTGAACTACAGAGTCTCCCATTGAGCCTGCTCTGACTTGCTCACTTTCCCTTTTGGGACTCCTTCATTCAACAGGGGTCAGTCGGCCGTCCCACAGTTCTCAGACACATGGCACTCCCAAAGCCTGTCGATCCGTGATCTGCTCCCTTCTCTTGGTCCTAGCACCTGTCAGATGGACCGTTCCAAACATCTCTACCTTGTCCACTCACCAGCATCGGCGACTCTGCTTGTTCTCTCCTTGGTGTCGCAGCGACAAACAACATTCTGTACAAGGATTCCACAGACCCTAATATGACCTTCAAGTTGCAACCTTGCTACCAGTGCCACGGTGACTTGGATTATCAACTCGTACAAAAAAAAACAATGCAGGTTTTTTTCTTCTCCATAACCATGCGCACTCCATCCAAGTCTACCAGCACACGCTCAGGCTCTTCAGTCTCACCATACCCTGCCTCCCAGATTACTCGTACTCCCGCCCCAACTCCTGCACTGTTGACAGTTGCTCACAGTAGTGCTGATTATATTTGAAACACAGCCCTTCGAAGCGATGCCTGTTTCAAACCATTCCATGCAATGCTTACAAGAGCCACAGACTTGGTCACATTTGTCTGTGATGAAGATGCGGTCAATGGAGGATTTCTGGCCCCAATCTCATAGTGTGTATAATATACTGACTTAATTCTGCTATCTTATTCTTACTATGACCTTACTATGTTTTAGTCCTGTTGGTCCCGATGGAAACATCATACCAGCAGATGTGCTGCCGGCATATTTGGAGGCACATGCCCAACTGCTTTTGTGCTGTCCGGGATGGGATCTCAAAGGCGACAGTCCTATATAAGCCCTATTCAAGTGGCGACTACTATAACCAGCAGTGCATTGTTTGTGTAGATGCATCTTGCACGTTGACATACTACAAAAATTTGTAGTTGAAATACGTCATGAAAATCCATCTTATCTTACAAATCCTACTAGGCTATGTCAAGCAGAATTTGTAGAAAGACACATGCATTTCTCTAGTTTATGAGATATGATTTTATGCTTCTTTTACCAAGCACAAAGTGCTTTTGTTTAGTCTGTAGGCATTGTTTACAAGCCAAAACAGACCCTATGTTTCCCTTTTATATGGAATTTATGCAGAGGAAGTACCTTCTTGCAAGGGAAACCCTTATTTCATCTTTAGTTTAGCAAGAATCTTCATTTTAATACCTTTTATTTGCATCCTGTGAACTTCTAATTATCTGGGAACTTTACAGATCTCCTCAAGAACATTCAAACAACTGGCCAAAAGCTACAATTCAGCACTTGTGCCTGGAATGATGGGGAAGAATGGAGAGATCTTGAAGGTTTATTGTTCAAGAGCTAAACTTAGCACTTGTACCTGGAATGATGGGGAAGAATGGAGACAAATTAAAAGTTTATTGTGATGAGTCAGCTAACCAAGCAAACTCATCATGAGACCTTTTTATGAGTCATATGATATGGAGAGAACAATAAAAGCTCTCCCAGGATGACAAACTAGCTTATTAATAGGCTGAGTAAGCTCAGAAATGGCTTACCAAGCACCCTTAGCTACTTGTATAAAAGCAGGTAGATTCTACACTAAGATACAGAGTTTGTTTTACCATCTTTTTCCCTCTCCAAGGATAAAGTTCCTTGTCAGATAAAAGATCCCCCAAGTATTCGTCAGCAGCCAGCAGTGATTTATTAAGCACTTGTATAGTGCTTCTCGACCTAACTATGACAGTTAGTGTTCTTCGTTTATCGTCAGCAGTAGCACTCGTATAGTGCTTATCGACCTAACTACGACAGTTAGTGTACCTCGTTTTATCGTCATCAGGAGCACTCGTATAGTGCAAACTCGACCTAACTCCAATAGTTAGTGTTCATAATCCATCCTCACCTCTTACTCTTCATTGGAATATGTCCATAGAAGGATAAGTATAAAGTTTATTTGTTGAAAACCCATTAGAACCCCCAAACGAACAAAGGACCAGTCTCTGACCAAGAGGACCGAGACATCCTGATCATTGGTTTTAGTTCTATATTAAAACCAACGAACGAACCACAACATACTTTGGTAAGCTTCACATTAACTAAGACATTCTCACTAATTAACAAACTACTATTATGCAAATAATGAATCTTGTTCAATTCTTAGAGAAGAACCCAGGTCTTTCTACTGTCTACTGTGCCCCGAAGCCTCAATATATCCCTCAGAGCCATTATTTGGTTCCACCAATTTGTGGTAAGTATTACTTGCGAATACAGAGTTGCTATCGGACTAATACAATGATCACAGAGTCATCTGTAAAAACAATATCTAGCATGACGCCAATACCGACTAAGCCCTCTCAACACAAGGGCAAAGCTCCTGCCCAGCCATTTGCACCCCTGGCATTGTCTGGTCCATCGATCAAGGCTAAGGAGAGGCCCAATGGTTTGCATCTGAGTCGTGCACCGGCTGCCCACGGAGTTGTAGCAGGAATCTCAACAACACCCTCCCACATGTCTCTACAGGAGTCGCTGGCAGTCATTCTTTGCTTGATTGACCCAAAGTTCAACAGTGTCAAGCATGATGAGCTTCTGAAAGCTCTCTACCGTTGTCCCCACTGTGACCTTGTGTTCGCCACACCCTTTTTGGCACTTCATGAAGATAAACGCTGTGTAACGGAGATTTCAGACAACACAGGCTCAGAGGCTGAAGTTGCGGGTCATCTGTAAGGGATAGACTGGGAATCATTTGTCAATCTTGAATAAAATGTCGTTTACTTTTTTTTTTTTTTGTTAAATCTTACATTCTTGGTTCTCAAATATATGAGTTTCTTGGCTGCCGATGGCAATAAATTTGATAAGAACGGTTATTCACGACTCAGCATCACGAGTGTTAGAATGTCTAGTAACTAGATAGTACTATACGACTTATTGCGCTTTTGCTTCTTTTGTTCTGGTGACAGTGGAATCACAGCAGCTCGTTTGGTACCTGGACTTGGGCCAGTCTTCAAACGGGGAGGAGTTCTTGGGATCCGAGTCATTTGAACAGGAGTTGTGTGGGCTATATGGGCAACCGAATCTAGTGTAGTAACTCGTTGTTAGGACTCAGCCTAAATACGTGGACAGCGCTATATGATAGAATCTCATACCTCCAAGTTCAATGTCAGTATTAGTTTGTATGCCCAATTGCGTAGTCTTGAGTTTTTCAGAGAGAAGGTCCAACATTGTTATGAATTCATCGACGCCTTGGAGACTCGCAGCTGGTATTGCATCATCTAAGAGAGTGTCAAACCCATGGAGGATTGGTAAGGTTTGATCAATATAATGTTGGAACCGGTGCTGGACCTGAACATCAATCGCTCTTTGATTGATCCAATAACTCTCCGTAATGGCATGTTCAGGCTGTAGCGTAGCACTATCACCGTTGCCATGTATTTTGATAGTAGTCGTTTTGAGAGTGGTCGAATCTGCTGTACCCTCCTCAATTGTTGTGATCGCAAATTCAAGATCGGCCTCTTGCTCCAGAGATGGAAGTGGTATTGGAACATTCCGTGGAGGAAGCGGTATGTGGGTTTGAGTGATAGTTGCTTGTGGATTGGCCCCGGGGCTGGTACTAGGAGATGTCAGGGCGCTGTCATACCACTGACCATACCAATTCCGATTCTGTTCATTGATTTGGACTGCCTCATCTCGTGACTCTGGAAAGTGATACGAAAGCTGAAGCTGTCCTGAATCTGCCCATAAATTAATAACCAGACGGAATGCGCGTAAGTGTTTGCATGCACCTCCACGGATAAGCCAATCCATGCAGGAGCAAGTTGTAGAGCCTGAAAGGTGTATGGTCAGGTGGTATTGTCCATAGCTAGAATCTTGAACATTGGGATCTGTTCTGGCACATGTAGCCCATAGCTCGTACATCCGTCCACTCTGGATTGGGTTGATTCGGTTGAGGTGAACAATGTCTTTAGCCATTCCGTCTCTGGTAGCATCAGGAGCAAACCATGCAAGAGTTGGTAAGTTTTGTTTTGGTTTATGGGGAGTCCATGATGTATTAGGAACTAGTAGTGCTCCAGCAGCATTGTTGAATTGCATAGATTTCCAGGTTTGAAATGAGTTGAGCATGCGATGCTGAGCATAGTCATTTGGGAGGATGTAGGTGATGAGCTGATTGATAAGAACATCAAATCGAAGCCGATGTCCTGAACATTGCCACTGGGCAACATGTTTTCTCTTTAACACACCATTGAATGATTCAAGATGGTTTGTTGTTGGTAGAACACTATCCATATCTGCCCCCAGTAAATAGCAGCCTCGTTTCGACCACTGTGTGACCAACTTTGCCAGATATCCCATGACATCCACGTATTCTTAAAATAGTCAAGATATGAAAGGCCAGCTTGACCTGACTTTTTACCCTGTACATCCATGCTAAGCCTCTCCAAGACCATATACTCAGCATTAAGGTATGTATGTGCTGTGTCATATTCCGGGATGGTTAGCATGCTTGTAATAAAAACTTATTCAAGTATGTTGTATCATTAGGTAACAAATTACTCATGTTTCTTCAAATACTCGTAGCCGTTTTTCAACATGTAGTTTGAAGAAATCAGAATCCTTCTTTCCCAGTAGTGCTTCATGCTTATTTGTCCAACACTGCCGAATATGAAACTTGCATAAGAGAAGCTTGATTTTAGGCCATGTCTGAATGAGAGCACCACGCTCTTTGGTATCTGTATCTGTCATCCCTACACATGGTGTAAATTCTTCATCACCCCGCTTGATTGACGCCTTCCATTTCTGCAGAAGTTTGGCCAAAATTCTTGTGTCATAGCCCGCATGAGTTGCCTTTGTCCCACCAGGAGCTGAGAACAAGAACATCGCCACAGGGGCACCATGTCCATTCTCATCGATACCCATCGCAATCCATAGAAGTAACTGGGATGAACATAGGCCAAATGTCCCATCAAGAATCAGTTGCTTCTTGTGGACATATTTCCAAGAAGCTTTGACCATCTCCTGTGTTGCAACACAGATTTCAAACCACTCTGATTTCTCAGATCTTGCGCTATAATGAAATACAGCATCAGAAATAGCTTGATTGAAATGTTTACTTTCCGGGTCCAACCAGCTGTCAACATTGAGCTCAGGCGCAATATCAACATTGACACCTTGTAAGCGGTAGTGATGATGGTACAAACGGCTGAAGTCGCCTGGAAGGAGTTCATATCGCCAATTGGCACTTCTTTTTTCCATGATACGCTGGTCTCGATAAAGCTTTTCTTGTACTCATCGAACATTCTCATTTTGAATTGAAGCAACACTGATAAATTGTTAGATCAATTATGATAGAATAACAACAAGTCGATGACTCGACACCAGACGCACCTTGTGCCATAACTCAATTGAGCCAATGCTACTTCGTAGACATGTTCATGAAGTGGGACAGATGGAAATCGTGTTAACATTGCTGTCTTGCAGTGTTCATTATGTGAAAAGTAGCCAATTACACGCTCAATCTCACCAGTGGACTCCTTATAAGTTATGTCGGCATGCGCACAACATCCAGTGAACTCATGCTGCTCGATGTGACCAGTTGTCAGTTGACTTTGTCTTGGATTTATCTTGACGTGCTTTTGTGTTATAACCACAGGTGCTTCGAGATTGATCAATTACAATATACAACAGGTACACAGAGTAGTACTAGTACTACTGGTATAACACGCTTCTTTATTTCTTGGCCAACACCCCACTTATTACTCCAGCTCTAGCTCCACCGACTCTCCAACTGGCTAAGCATGTCAAGTGAGAGACCATGTTCTTGAAGGAGCGCCCGTGCATGGTCTTGTGAGGTAGGACTGAAATTTGAACGGAACACATTGTTCCTGTCGTAAATGTCCTTGAACTCAAGTCGTTGTTTTCGTCAAGGCAGAAGTGATTAATTGGTACCTAAGAACAATTCAACAATCATCATGAATGAGAATACAAATTGACATACTTTTGGGTTGAGCTTCAGTCGTCCTGTGCACTTCGGTTCAACCTCAGGTGTGATCTTGTAAGTACTATGATCAACCTCATGTGGGATATTAGGGCTCAGAATATCGTCATCACAAAGGTGAAACAGCTTGGGCATCGTTGCTACAAGTCCACTGGCAAGGCTTTCGAGTTAACAGAATAGATGGAAACCTGAAGGCGAAGCAACCTGGAGTCAACCACAACAATCATACTGCCTCGGAGATAAAAAGTAGGGTTGCCACAAGGTGGATGATTGAGCATGCTGAAGGTTGGATTTGGATCTGTGGAAGCCATATACAGAATGGCATTTGTCGCTGCAACGGCACTGCGACACCAACGAGCGGACAAAGTAGGACCTGGCGGACAAAGGTGGGAACAATTCCGGCCCATCTGACAGGCAGGAGAAGGGAGCAGATCACGGATCGACAGGCTTCGAGGGCACCACATGTCTGAGAACTGTGGGACGGCCGTTTGTCCTTCAACAGGTTATGAGCCCTTGCTTCCACACATAACTTTCTCTTCCTCCACAATTGTCCCTGGTTGAACTAGAGACAATTCTATCTGAGCCCTGCTCCCATACACTGTCCACACCTCTCTTATCTCCAACCACCCACTCCAACTCTACTCTCCCTTCCTCTTTCCATATTATCCTATACATCTCTGCCATGTCTGAAACCTCTACCTCCAAGATCTCTCCACTATAGAATCTGGGCTGATGACATGAAGGTCTGGCTTCAGATTCAGGGCATCTGGAGACTTGTTGATGGAAGAGAGAAGAAACCCTCTGATCCTGACAAGTTGGAGAAATGGGAGATCAAATCTGATAAGGCTGCTGGTGCCATTAGATCCACAATCTCCCCAGAACTCAAGGTCCATATTAGGGATTGTGAAGATGATCCTGTTCTGATCTGGTCCTCCCTTAAATCTGTCTTCATCCAACAGAAGACTGCTCCCAGATTCAATGCCTACCATGACCTTCTTTCAGTTCAAAAGCAAGAAGATGAATCCATAGACTCTATGATCAACAGAGTTGACCAACAAATCAGAATTATCAAATCATTCACTCCCTCCTCCTTTACTATCAATGACCTATATGATGAACTGGCAGCCATGGCTATCATTAGAGGTCTTCCTGGAGATTTCAAAGAAATTACCCACACACTCTCTGTCCTGGACAAATTCAAGAAGGATGAAGTCATCACAGCTCTTAAAAATCTCACTGCAACTTCATCCCATCTCACTCCCTCTATTCCTGCTTTTTCCTCCACCTCATCCAAGCCCTTTGTTAGAAGTTGTGATGCAACAACCTTAGACAATGGTGGCATTGTCCCATTGTCTTCTATATTTGGACATCTATTGTCTCTTTTGTTCTATTGTTCCATTGTTGTCTCTATTTAGACTCCATTGTTCTGTAGAGTATATAGGTGTAGTTCAGAGAGTCTGTTTTCCCCCAGTCTCTTACTCTGAACTACAGGTTAGTGTTCCCTATCACATAGTCACAATATACAGTCTCTTACTCTGAACTACAGTGTTCTTCTATTGAGCTTGCTCTGTCTTGCTCACTCTTTCCCTTGTGGGTTATCCACTTTCAATACCCTTCTCCTCCCAGAAGAAATCAAAACCCACTTCAAAATGTGAATTCTGTGGTAGACATGGTCACACAGAGGAGAAGTGCTACACTAAAGCCAGGGTCAAGCAGGAAGTCCAGCAAAAAGTCTCTGCCCAGGCCCAACTAGCCTCCAGCCAACCTCCATCTACCACTCCCACTCCCACTGCCTCCATTGCATCCTTAGCAAGTTCCCTCTCTTCATCTTCTCCTCTACAACACAATTCTTACTGTCATTGGAATGCAGACACAGGGGCCTCTGCTCATATGACCCCTCATAGACATTGGCTTAGAAACTTCAAGCCATTTCATACAAAAATCCAATTGGCAGATGGTTCAGCTATTTATGCTGAAGGGACTGGTACTGTGCAATTTCAGCCAGTGGTAGATGGTCAGGAGCTAAGGACTGTAGAGTTCTCCAATGTTTTATATGTTCCAAAACTCCAAAACAATCTTCTCTCTGTTCTATTCCTCACAAAACATAGACATTTTGATGTTCACATTGCTGGAGATACTATGCACTTTACACTGGACAACACTCTCATCTTTGAAGCAAAGGTCAATGCTTCCAACTCTGCTTTTCTTCAAGGCTCCACCATTCACCTTCCACTTACTGCCAATCTCTCCTCCACTCTCCCTCTTGACTTGAACCTCTGGCACAAGAGATTATGTCATCACAATCTTGATGGTGTCAAGAAACTCATCTCTCAGAAACTGGTCACTGGCTTACATATCAATTCTCCCAACAAACCTGACCCAATCTATTGAAAGTGGATAACCCACAAGGGAAAGAGTGAGCAAGACAGAGCAAGCTCAATAGAAGAACACTGTAGTTCAGAGTAAGAGACTGTATATTGTGACTATGTGATAGGGAAAACTAACCTGTAGTTCAGAGTAAGAGACTGGGGGAAAACAGACTCTCTGAACTACACCTATATACTCTACAGAACAATAGAGTCTAAATAGAGATAACAATGGAACTATAGAACAAAAGAGACAATAGATGTCCAAATATAGAAGACAATGGGACAATGCCACCATTGTCTAAGGTTGTTGCATCACAACTTCTAACACAATCTGTGAACCCTGCTTGGCTGGCAAAATGCATGCAAACCCCTTTCCCTCATCCTCAAACAGAAAGACAGAACCCCTTGAACTCATTCACTCTGACATACATGGCCCTATCAAGGCTGCCTCTCACTCTGGATTCAAGTACTGTGCCCTGTTTATTGATGACTGCACAAGACACAGAGCAGCCATTCCCATAAGGGCAAAGTCTGATACCTTCTCTGCATTCAAGAGGTACAAGGCCTTGGTGGAAAAGAGGTTTGGAAGAAAAATCAAAGCTCTGAGAGATGACAAAGGAGGAGAGTATATGTCTAGGGAGTTTGACAACTTCTGCATTGACAATGGTATTGAGAGGCAGCATACAGTCAGAAATAGACCTCAACAGAATGGTGTAGCAGAGAGGACTATGGGGGAGGCCATCACTGCCATGCTCTATGAAGCTGGCCTTCCTCTCTCATTCTGGGGAGAAGCCCTCTCCTCATTCATCCATGTCTGGAACAGAGTTTCCACTTCTTCTGTCATTGGAAAGACTCCATATGAAGCATTCTATGGTGTCAAACCTGATGTTTCTCATCTTAGAGTTTGGGGATGTGTTGCTTATGTCCACATCCAAAAGGATAAGAGGACATCTTCCCTTGGCTCTCACATGGAGAAATGCATCTTCATTGAATATCTTGATGGATATAAAGGATGGAAATTCTATAACCCTGTTACAAAATCTGCTGTCATTTGTGAAAGGGCAGAATTTGATGAAAGATATTTCCTTGGCAGAAAGGACACAGTTCCTTCTATCCTTCCTCCATTCTCTTCTCTTCTTGAAGATTCTTCTCCTTTACCTTTACTTATTCAATTACCCTCTATCCCTTCTGATGACCCTGATGATGAATCTCATAGTCAAAACAATTTCTCACCTCCTTCTCCTTTTAATTCTCCTTCTCTTCCCAATTCTCCTTCTCCTCCTCCTATTCCATTACATGCACAGGATCATGGGGGGGAATCTGCTTTACCTGATCCTGTACATCCAGTTTCTCCAAAAGATGAACCATCATCTCCAGTCCCTCCTGCTACTACTCCTAATCCCTCTCCTGCTCTTCCAAACAACCCTCCTGATCCTCCTACTCCTACTCCTACTCCTTCTACTCCTCCCTTAGCTCTCAGGCGCCCACAGAGAGATAGAAAACCTCCTGGAGAATGGTGGAAAGTTAGGAATCCAACTCCAGTCATTGCCTCTGTGTTAGAATCCCTTTTTTCCTTTCTTTCTTTTCTTTTCTTTCTCCCCTTTTACCTTATCTTATCTTATCTTGCCGAGTTACCGAGAAGCCGGCCGACATGCCGAAGTAGGGATATCTCTGTTGCGGATTCTCTCACAGTCTGCTTCTCTCCGTTTCTATCGGATTCCATAACCTTCTATTTTACTAAGCTTTCTCACATGACATAGTTAATGAGTCAGCAGTTCTCAACAGTATATAAGACCTCATGTATTCGATAGTTTCCCCTTAACTTTGAATTTGTTTCTCTCTCCACTCTCATAATCTGGCCATAAGATATAATATTCCTGAGGAACATTATATCTTCGTCTAATTCTTGGATTCCTAACAAAATTCGAAGTTCCCCTGTTCTCTCAGTCACCCACGCTTTGAGACAGATCCCTTATCACTTTCCATCATACTTCGCGCATTTTCCACGATGGCCTCTATACGACGACTCGCTGCGATTCTCGAAAATCTCTATATCGACCTCCTCACAGACGTAATCCGACGAGAACAAATCACGAGTAACCTGTTTTATCAGTTTTAGACGATCTATTCTTTGTTAACCAGAACCAGTGTCCGATACACAGAACATTGAGGTTGTTACAGATTCACGAGAACACTCTCCCACCAACTTCCTTGACATATATCAACGGTACATTCAGAACGCCGATACAGAAGACCTAGACGATTACGTGGATGCAGAAGAAGATCCAGTAGAAAACGAAATCCCTATCCCTATCCCAAATCAAATCGATCTAACACATGATACGCCCTCGCCCACTCCTACACTCGTCCCGCAAGAACATATCATTGGAGTCGTTGTTGACAACAACGCCCGAGTTGAAGACGGATCGTATATATTCTTTTCACGATTCCAATCTGCAGACTTTGCTCCATACCACGAAAATAGAATCTCCACAGGACAACTCCTCCGAACAGTATTTCGTATAACACATCGACCTCCTACCGATCACGAACTCCATAACTCTCATCCTCATAGACCTTGGGGATCGTGGGACGCCTACCGACGAAATACTTATCAAAGACAGAACACCCTCCATTGCTGGGTCATCATTACTACCTTCATCGAGATCGAATATATCTCTGCTCGATACACAATTAAACAGGTCTTCCAAGAAAGGACAGAAGACACAAGAATCATCGATACCTTCCTAGATCGAATCCGTACCAGAGACCGAGATAATTACGTATATCTCTGGAATAACGACGAAGCGGTCTTCGACGAATTTATCAGGAACGTTGTGAGGATTCGACCGTGTTTAAATAGGAACTTAGGAGAAGGAGTTCTTAGCAGGGTAGCATTTCTGGAAGAGGCACTAGAATTAGCAGACAGACACCCTTTCAACGACGAATACGAGTAAATCGTGGCTTCCTCTTTTTCACCTTCATCGTCTTCTTCTAGTAGATCAAAGAAGTCCAAACCCAAACATCAAATAGACCCTCCTGTGTCAGAACCAGAAAAAGAGATCTTTACATCATACTCCCCACTCGATACCTTGAAAACTGATCTTGAAGAAGCCCTGAACCAAAAAACCTCTCCTTCTTACCGAGAACCACCTGAACAGATTCCATCAGGATCCCCTACTCCCCCAAAACTTCCTCGAATTCCTATCACAATCATGAGTGCCACCGCTACCACAGAAATCAAAATTCCATCAGAGATTGGCGTCAAACCACTACCTTATAAAGAAGGAACCAATATCGACGATTGGATACACGAATTCTTGTGTTACTTCTACCTCAACGACAAAAGGTATGAAGGAGACGAAAGAAAAATTATTTTTATACTTTCTCTCCTACAAGACGGAGCACCTGCGATATGGAAAAGGAATTTCCTACGAGACGTCTTTGACAAAGCTCCACCTGGAGAATCCCCAAACTTTGGAAAGATGAGCAAATTCATGAGTTCGTTACAAGACACCTTTTCAAATCAATTCGCAAAAGAAAAAGCAAGACAAGACCTCGAACATCTTCGACAAGGTTCCAAAACCGCATCCGACTACATTAGCGAATTCGAACAACTCGCTTCTTATGCAGGATATACAACGGGAAACGAAGAATACTTAATCTCTTTGTTTAGAAAAAACCTTGGAGGAAAAAACCTGTCACAAAGGATCGGCGATATGTACCCAGTAGTCGACACCTTAGAAAATTGGAAAACACAGGCAATCCGACTAGACCAAGGAGATAGGTACTATGGACGATCGTACAATACCAATGTATACAGACCTCCACAAGCGAGACCCTTACCACAAGTGCCACAGTATCAAACTCGTCCACAATACCAACCACGACAATACAATCCTGGTCTTCAGAGCGCCACACATCCAACAGGACAAGCAACAACGTTCCCTGGACGCGGACAACCAATGGTTTTGGATAGAGCCGAACAACGCACCTGTTATAATTGTAACCAAATGGGCCACCTCTCACGCAACTGTCCACATCCACAACGTCGGCAACAACAAATCCGAGCTCTATATTCTCCTACTGGTTACCCCGAAAGTATTCCTCCATATCCATCTTTCTCTCCCCCTTCCTCTTCATTCCCTACTTCGTCCTTCGATCCTCGAGATCCTTCCTATTTTCCTAATCTTCCATATTCTCCCCCCGCTTCAATTCATTCAGATGAAAGAGATAACGAGATGGCCTTATTGAAGGATCAGACAGAAAACCTGAAAAAAGAAGTAGCCTCGTTACGTATGTTAGCTTTAAAAGAATAGGGTCAAGGATGTCTAGTACGTCTCCTCCGACCCATTTACCTTCTGCTTCGACACCTGTATCTATGAATGAGACATCATACCCAACGAATACATCTCGATTCTTAATTTATAACCGAAGCCAAGAAAATCGTACTCCCGAAAAGGACTCTCAAGCCCTCGATATCACTATTCATCTCACAGCCCTTGATTCTCTTACCCCCTTTACCGCTAAAGCCCTGATAGACCCGAGTTGTACACATTCCAGTATCGACGCCTCATTTGTAGCACAACACGGTCTTCATACTACCCCTCTTCCCTTCCCTCGTACCACTCTCAATGCCGACGGTACTACCAATGCTCACGGAACTATTACTGACACTGTAGACCTCCTTATGCTGATTGGTGCTCACCGCGAACGAATCACCTTCGCAATAACACGACTACATGGTTATCCCATATTTCTCGGACACGACTGGATTTTTGAACATAACCCTCTTGTTAACTGGCGTACTAAAGAAGTTAAATTTGACCGTTGTCAACACTTCTCTATACTTCGTGCCCATGAAACCATCTCTCAGACGGTTGCTATCGCTCAAGAGGCAAAGAAATCCTTTACTACCTGGTAGGATTCTGTACCTTCAGTCTTTCTTTCCTTTGCCTCAGTCTTCACTAAGGATTCCTTCGATACGCTTCCAGATCGTCGGAAATGGGACCACGCAATTGATCTTATCCCGAACGCTGAACCAAGAGACTGTAAAGTCTATCCACTTGCTACGGGCGAACAATCCGAACTAGACGCCTTCTTAGAGGAAAACTTGAAAGGAGGAAAAATACAACCATCACAGTCACCCATGGCATCTCCTTTCTTTTTTATTAAAAAGAAAGACGGAAGACTAAGACCAGTGCAAGACTACCGAAGGTTGAACGAAATCACAATCAAGAACAAGTACCCCCTCCCACTCACTCATGACTTACTCAATAAACTCAAACATGCGAAGTACTTCACTAAATTAGACATCCGTTGGGGCTACAACAACGTCCGAATTCGAGAAGGAGACGAATGGAAAGCGGCCTTTCGAACAAATCGCGGACTATTCGAACCCTTAGTCATGTTTTTTGGTCTCACAAACTCCCCAGCAACCTTCATGACTATGATGAACGATATCTTTCACAATCTAATCATGAAAGGAAAGATAATGGTCTACATCGATGACATTCTAATCTTCACCGAAACCACAGAAGAAAATATCCTAATTACGAAAGAAGTATTAACACTCCTTACCAAGCATCATCTTTATCTCAAACCAGAGAAATGCGATTGGATCAAAACAGAAGTCGAATACTTAGGACATATCATCTCTTACGGTACCCTAAAAATGGATCCAGGAAAGGTTTCTGCACTGAAAGATTGGCAAACACCCTCAAAAAAAAAGAACTTCAATCGTTCTTAGGTTTTGCTAATTACTATCGCAAATTCATCAGAGATTATAGTGGACTAGTCAGACCTCTAACGGAACTCACAGGAAAAAAGGAATGGTGTTGGACAACAAAAGAACAGATTATCTTTGACGAACTGAAAAGACGCTTCACAGAAGAACCAGTTCTCACCATGCCCCAATCAGATGGCAAATGGCGAATCGAAGTTGACGCCTCTCAACAAGCGATGGGAGCAATTCTGACCCAATATCACGATAAAGAAGCAAAAACTGTCGCATTCTGGTCTCAAGCATTTTCCCCAGCCCAACGAAACTACGACACAGCAAACAGAGAGATGTGTGCTATTGTTTCTGCAGTACATCATTGGAGGCAATACCTCATAGGAACCCTAGAACCTTTCGAGGTTTGGACAGATCATCAAAACCTTTTATACTGGAGATCACCACAAAAACTCAATCGGAGACAAGCACGATGGGTTACTGAAATGGCCGACTACGATTTCACACTACATCATATTGCCGGAGAACACAATAGACGAGCAGATGCGTTATCTTGTCTACCACAGTATCAAATCCCTGACGATGACAATAAAGACATTATTGTACTTCCACCTTCCATCTTCCGATCACTACAAGATGAAGAACCCACACTCATGGATCAGATCAAAAAGGCATATAAAGACAAGATACCTCTCAATATTACACTAGATCCTACATTCTCCACAATTGATAACCTAACATATTGGCATGAGAAACTAGTCATTCCAGACAACAAGGATCTTAAAGCACAGGTCATGTTCCACTTTCATGATCACGCTTTAGCAGGACATCCAGGAGTTAATCGAACGCATGCAGCCCTTAGTCAAACATTCTGGTGGCCTACAGTAAAAAAGGATATAAAGGAATACGTCTCTGGTTGTACGATCTGTCAACAGGATAAACCAAGAACTCAAGCCAAAACAACTTCCTTACATCCGAATCCAATTCCGGAACGTAACTGGCAGTTTGTCTCGACAGACATAATCGGACCCCTTCCTGATACGGCCAACGGCAATAACGCGATTAATGTCATTGTCTGTATGAAAAGCAAACGAATATACACAATTCCTATCACTACATCCTTATCTTCACTAGGACAAGCAAAGATTTATCGTGATCATATTTTCAAAAATCACGGGTTATTTGAAAAACTCTTTAGCGATCGTGGACCACAATATGTTTCAAAATTTGCAAAAGATTTTTATCGTCTATTAGGAATCCAAGGCAATGCATCCACCGCCTTTCATCCTCAAACAGACGGACAAACGGAACATATTAATAGAGAAATCGAAGTCTATCTTAGAGCATTTGTCAATGAAACTCAAGACAATTGGGATGAATGGTTACCATTAGCAGAATTCACCTACAACAACCACGTTCATTCCGCTACAGGCTTCACTCCTTTCTTCCTTAATTATGGATTCCACCCCTCCACTCTCCCCGATGGTCCTATGTCTTCTTCCATCGAATCTGTTCAACAATTCGTTGATCGAATGAAATCCATTCAGGCTCTCGCAACGACCTCCCTCCAGAAAGCAAAGGATGCGATGAAGAAACGTTATGACTCCCACGTCAAAGATCCTATTCCCTTCGTCCCAGGAGATAAAGTCTGGTTAGAAGCTACTAATATCAAGACTCTTCGACCTATGAAGAAACTTGATCATAAACGTCTTGGTCCCTTCTCTATTGTCGAGAAAGTCGGAGAAGCAGCCTATAAATTAGACCTCCCCCCTCAATGGCGACATCATCCCACTTTCCATGAAACGCTCCTCACTCCTTACACTCCACCGTCCTTCCCGAATCAAGCGTTACCTCGCCCTCCCCCTGACATTGATGACGAAGGACATCCAGTCTATGAAGTTGAATCGATCCTTGATTCTAAACGTTCAGGACGAGGGTTCCGTTATCTTGTCAAATGGAAAGGATATCCACATTCTGAGAATAGTTGGGAACCAACAGCGAATCTCTCTGGAGCTCAGGAATTACTTGTCGCCTGGAAATCTACTCATCCCTGATTTTCGGGACGAAAATCTTAAAGAGGGGATAATGTTAGAATCCCTTTTTTCCTTTCTTTCTTTTCTTTTCTTTCTCCCCTTTTACCTTATCTTATCTTATCTTGCCGAGTTACCGAGAAGCCGGCCGACATGCCGAAGTAGGGATATCTCTGTTGCGGATTCTCTCACAGTCTGCTTCTCTCCGTTTCTATCGGATTCCATAACCTTCTATTTTACTAAGCTTTCTCACATGACATAGTTAATGAGTCAGCAGTTCTCAACAGTATATAAGACCTCATGTATTCGATAGTTTCCCCTTAACTTTGAATTGGTTTCTCTCTCCACTCTCATAATCTGGCCATAAGATATAATATTCCTGAGGAACATTATATCTTCGTCTAATTCTTGGATTCCTAACACTCTGATGATGAAGATGAAGATGACCAAGCTGCATGCCACACTGCATTCCCCTCTTCTTCCTCTCCTGAGCCTCAAACATTTAGACAATCTCAAAGGCTTCCTGATGCCGATCTATGGAGAAAAGCTGCAGAAGAGGAAATACAGGCACACAAGAAAATGGCACTTGGGAGATTCTCAGACTTCCTCCTGGAAAGAAGGCTATTGGATCCAGATGGCAGATGAAGGTCAAACACAATGCTGATGGCTCCATAGAACGTTACAAGGCTAGGATTGTTGCCAAAGGTTATTCACAGAGGCCAGGATTTGATTATCTTGAAACATTTGCACCCACTGTTAGACTCTCCACTATCAGAATCATCCTGGCCCTTGCAGCAATCCATGACCTCCATCTCCACTCAGTTGACATCTCCCATGCCTTTCTCAATGTAGATCTCACAGAGGAGATCTACATGGAACAGCCTGAAGGATTTGAGATTGGAGGACCAGATCATGTATGCAGGTTGAGGAGATCTCTCTATGGACTCAAACAAGCTGCCAGAGTTTGGAATCAGAAGCTTTACTCTACACTGGAGAATATGGGATTCAAGAGAATTCAGTCACCACAGTGTGTATGTCTTTATCAAAGATCACACTCACATCATCCTCCCAGTCTTTGTGGATGATATCACTATTGCATCCAAAGACCCTTCCACTCTCCAATCTGTTGTCAAGGAACTCTCATCCCATTACAAACTCAGGGACCTTGGTCCTAACTCCTTTCTCCTTGGCATCAAGATTGACAGAGACTTCTTCAAACACCAGATCGTGAGAGGATCCTCTACTATGAGTTTCCATGGGGGGGAAAGGTATGAACAAGCGTCTGTAGGTTCTAGAATGTAATGCGGACCGTGGTTCCTAATACCCCCTACGACACGCACCACAACTGCGCCATCGTTCAGACGACCATGGAGCAAGGATTGATTAGCTTTGTAAAGGTCACAGAGTACTGGCGGAATAGGGCGACCCTCGAGCAGAACCTGATAGAAATGCAGAATAGCAGGTATGTATGCGCGGTTTTCCCTCTCTCAACAACAATACATCCTGGACATGCTGGACAAATATGGCCTCTCCAACTGCAATCCTCTCTCCACTTCTATGGATCCTGGACTCAAGCTATCCACCTCAATGGCACCCCAGAATCAGGAAGAGATTGAGTTCATGAAGAAGGTCCCCTACATCAATGCTGTTGGATCACTCATGTATCTTGCTCTATCTACTAGGCCAGACATTGCCTATGCTGTTGGGGTCTTAGCAAGATTCAACTCCAATTCAGGACCTTCACATTTCAAAGGAGTCAAACATCTGTTGTGCTATCTCAAAGGCACATCAGACTACAAGCTGGTCTATGGCCCACATCCAGATTCTCCAGGACACTCATTCTCTACATTCTCTGATTCTGATCATGGAGGAAACCCTGATAATGGTCGCTCTACAGGAGGATATCTTGTCAAGATTGGATCTAGAGTAGTCAGCTGTATTGTGAGTGGATAACCCACAAGGGAAAGAGTGAGCAAGACAGAGCAAGCTCAATAGAAGAACACTACAGTTCAGAGTAAGAGACTGTATATTGGGACTAGATAATAGAGAATACTAACCTACAGTTCAGAGTAAGAGACTGGGGAAAGACAGACCTCTGAACTGCACCTATATACTCTACAGAACAATGGAGTCTGATATAGATAACAATAGAACAAAGGAAACAATAGAACAAAAGAGACAATAGAACAAAGGAACAAAGGAATACTAAATTGGGAGAACAATGGAACAATAGATCCTTTGTCTGAAGTTGTTACATCACAACTTCTAACAAGCTGGAGCAGCAAACTTCAAACCATTGTTGCCTTATCCTCCACAGAAGCTGAATACATTGCAGCTGTTGAGGCAGGGAAGGAAATGGTCTGGATGCATCAATTCCTTGGAGAAAATTGGATTTCCTGTCCCCACTCCTTCTATTCTTCATCTTGACAACCAATCTGCTATCAGTGTCTCAGCAAATCCAGAACACCATGGAAGGATGAAACATTTAGATCTGAGATGGTACTGGTTGAGGGACATCATCAGTTCTGGAGCAATCAAGCCAGAATTTGTTCCCTCTCAGGACATGGTTGCAGACATTCTTACTAATGTTAAATGAAGGAGTCCCAAAAGGGAGAGTGAGCAAGTCAGAGCAGGCTCAATGGGAGACTCTGTAGTTCAGAGTAAGAGACTATACATTATGACTAGGTGATAGGGGACACTAACCTGTAGATCATAGTAAGAGACTGGGGGAAAACAGACTCTCTGAACACCATTGTCTGAGGTTGTTGCATCACAACTTCTAACAGTGGATCCTGGAAGTCAAGGTGCTGTGCTCAACTTCAGGCTATTTACCTTGATTAATTTATTTAGGAAGTCTTCAAATTCCTTTTTATGACTTATCCCAGTATCTGATTGAATGTCCTCCTCACCTTGAGGGAGTTCAAGATCTTGGACTACTGACTGAATACCTCTCTCTTGTTGAGGGGGTTCAAGGCCTTGGATTACTGACCAAACATTTTCCTCTTATTGAGAGAGTTCAAGGCCAGGAAGCAGTGTATAATCACCTGCTTTCTTTATTTGGTTGGCACAGGCTCTTGTAAACTGCCCAGTGCCCTTACCTTCCCTGCAATTCAGGATTGTCTCCCATTTCACTGTCAAAAAGGTGTTGGACATGTTTCATCTTGATGCCTATCCAACTGGGATTGAAATATACTCTCCAGGAGGTGGTAGGATACTGGGTATCAGCCTAGCTCCATTGACAAAGAGATCTTTTGGTTTCCATCAAGATTGCTAGCTACAGTGAATCTGTATTTGGTCATAGTGTCTATAGTCAGTACTGTTTTTGTTTTTGAAGGTATACTGGTGTTTAAAGAGATGAGAAAAGAAAAGATATGACTCAGGTGATCAATCCGAGTATAGATAATGCAGTTAGAAAGAAAAACACAGAAAGATGATGCTAAAAAAATGAGAGAAAACACACTTTGATAAGATATCAAAGGTTTTGAGAGATAATCAAAGAGTATAAAACATGAGAAGTATTCTGAATAGAACAGGTAAAAAGTCTGTGTATTCAGAGCTTGGGTCTTTAACTAAATTACATGGGTCTTATATACTACTTTCCTTGAGCCACTCAGCCAAGGTCAGGATTGGTTATACTTGCGCATCAACATCAGGAAAAGTACACATTCCTTTTGCATCTTTCACAGGGTGCATAACCCACTTATATCAAAGCTAAAAGTATAAAAAAATGCTAATCACCAGTCTTTTTATTATTAGCCTTATAATTATTATATAATCATAAACAAAATCATGAAAAAAGTCTCTTAAAAGTCTAAAATTAAACTTTTATTCACATTCTTATTTATGATTTCATAATAATAAAAAGGCTAATAATAAAAAGCCTGGTGATTAGCATTTTTTTACGCTTTCAACTTTCATATAAGTGAGTCATGCACCCTGTGAAGTGTTGTAGGTATTGTACTAGCCCAAGGAATCGTTGGATGTCGTGATATGAACGAGGAGTTCTCCATTCTCGTATCAAAGTCATTTTGTCGGCGTCTGCATGGATTCCTTTGTCGTCAATAACGTGTCCTAAACAGTCCATGCGAGTGGAGTAGAAGTCACATTTCTTGGGATTGAGGAAGAATTCGGTTTTGTTGAGTTTCTCTATGACAATAGATAAGTGGCGTTCGTGGTCTTCTACGGTTTCTGAAAACACGAATATGTCATCGAGGTAAGCGTGTACAAATTTCCTGATGTGTTCTTGCAGTAGGTCCGTTATGAAGCATTGAAACGTAGATGGAGCATTACAGTCTCCCATCTGCATGACGTTACTGATGAAAGTACCATAGATGGTTGCGAACGCTGTCTTCCAGACATCTTTTGGCTCCACGCGCATAAGTTCATATGCATTAGAGATATCAGCCTTGGAGCGATACTTCGCTCGGGCTATACTCTGTCGGATATTGTCTTGATCTGGCATAGGAGTGAGGTCTTTATGAGTATTCGAGTTTTGTTCTCGTAAGTCGAATACTGTCCTTAGTTCCTTAGTATTCTTTGCACTTTTGGGTACACATAACATGGGTACTGCTTGAGAGGTTGTAGTGGGAGCCCACCGGCCAGCTTTCACGTACCTCATGATTTTGACTAGTAGTGCATCCTTAAATGTGTCAGGGCATTTCGGGGGTCTATAGTGTATCTTCTTCTTCTCATCGATCAATGGTATTTGGTGGTTAATCTTTCGAAGAGGCGGCAACCTATCAGGTTGGCTTTCAAATGATTTTTTACAGACTTCTATCCAGTGTTCCCTTAGTTTGGGAATATCTTCTTCCGTATACATTGTTTTTGTGATTTTGAATAATTTTTTGGATATACCCTCCCCCATCGAACGTGAACCACGTTCTCTCGAGAGAGTGTTGGACTCTTCTACCGCTCTTGTTTTTGTAGTTGTATGAGTTTTAGTGGGTTCAACTTTCGTGGAACTGGGTATAGTCTTCTGGCCCGAGCGTGGTCAAGGCTCTAAGCCGGGCCACATGCCATTCTTGAATCCGTAAACTTGTTTATGCCCGTAAGGCAGTGGGTAATTTGGAATCTCTGGCAGCGGTTCTTTCTCCTCGCTTTCCGCGAGCTTCCTATCCATTCCTGGATCGGAATAACGTCTTTCAGGAGCTCTGCGTCCTTTGATAATGGAAGATTCTTCCACTGGCATTGAAGCTTTCATGGATTTGTCTCTTAAGACAATTGCGTCCGCGTCAAAGTCCAATTTGATTCCATATCTGTGCATGAATGGAGTACCTAGGATACAGTCGTACCTGTCGATGTTGACTATATCGAAATAGTAAGAACGGTGATATGTCTACCCTAGTGGCAACCGAGGAGATGGCTATATGCCTCTAGCTGATACACTAGGAGCAACGTCGGTGCAAGAGCGTCTCCAGAAGTCCACACAACAACCACTAAGGTCTATAAGACTGACTAGAGGTAGCGTGAGGTCTCGATGGACAAGCTAGCAGAGCTAGCAAAAGCTAGGGATGTCGAGAGATATCGAGAGATATAGAGCAAAAGCTAGAGATATAGAGACGAAGGTCGAGGGATATAGATACGATAGACGACGATAGACGACGATAGCGCACGATAAACTTATATCATAGAGACTCAAGGACGCAAATAAGATCAAAAGACGAGGGGTGAGCTGGATTGCTGTTTTTCTGATCTAAGTACATCTTTATATACCTAAAAACTCGCACTAAAAATAAAGCAGGAATATCACAAGCCTAGCTAGGAACTGAGAGAAGATAAGGGTTGTTACAAAATGAGAGTATTCCAAGTGGATCAACTGGAAATAGAATGTGCCGAAATGGGTAACTAGGAAGGATTGCCAAAATAGGAAGGTGAAACGATCGTGGGAAAACATGTGTTTGTGACGAGACTAATAAAATATTTGTAAAGTGAGTCATGTGAATAAAGAAGGGGAGATAAGAGAAAACAAAGGATAGAGAGGGTCGGAAGGTCGGTGCGAGGTGCGAGATAAGGACTTGTAGGGCAGATAGAGGTGCGAGGTTTCTAGAGATAGTGAGAGATTTCTAGAGATTTCTCGAGCACTAGAGCTAGAAAGCTAGGACATAGAGAGGGATAGAGAAGAATAGAGAGGACATAGAGGACGTCGAGAGATATCGAGGGAATAATAGAGGGAGTAGTAGTGGTGTTAGACGTATTTCCGAGGCTAGAGGTAATGAAGGGCGTATCAACGGTTCATAATTGAGTGAAAGTCCACTTTTGGCTTCGTGCCAAAATTAATACTGGCTCTGCTGCCAACTGTTCCCAGTTGGAGCGGAACTTGCTTATCCAGCTTAAAAACTTTAAGGTCGGCCACTCTTGAGAAATCAGGGCTGATCGAATCTGAGGAGCTTCCTGAGTTGAATAGGGTGAGAGCATCTATGCCGTTGATTGTAACCCAACAGCTCAGGCAAGCTTCCTGTTCAGTCTTGCGCTCGGGACGTTCTTCCTTTCGTCTCATGGACGACCTAGAAGGATTCTCCTTCCCAGTGAAAGTTTTTCTTGCCATCGCCCGGATGTATATGACTTCGTCGTCACTTCCTTCGGTAGACGAATCATCGTCAGCTTGGATTCGGCGCTGGTAAGCAGTATGTTCTTCATCCTCCTCCTTTTCTTCTTCTTCCTCGTATTGAGATCCTTCACCTGCTTTCTCGGATTCCTCTTCTTCAACCTGGACTTCCTTGCCGTCCTCATGTGACGACTCTTCGTCTTCCGAGGATTCGTCATTCTGTGCTGCACGAATTTGAGGTTGGCGGTTCGGGTTGACTTTGCCGTATTTGGGGCATTTGGGATCCGACGCATAGTGTCCTTTCTGTCCGCAATTGTAGCAGGTAACGGCTGAATTATCCTTTCCAGGATTAGTCCTGTTATTTGGAGGTGGAGCACGTTCATTCTTAGGCTTCATGCCTCCAGGCGTTCCCGTCTGAGGTACTTTGCTTTTAGAATTTCTCTTGAATTTATCTCTATTACTAGACATCTTTCTAGCGTTCCATTGAGTAGAGTTGTTATTCATAGTAGTCTTAGCAGTAGACGCTACTCGAGCACTACTAGTAGGATCTAACTTCGTTCTACCGCTTTCTACCATCTGTCGTTCATAGTTTGACTTCGATTCTTCAATGTTATAAACTATGTTAACTAGTTCATCCATAGTGTTGTGTTCCGCAGACATGAATTCTTGAGTCATAATTATCCTTTGGATCTCCAAAGGCAATCCTGATATGAATCTTGTCTTGATGGTGTAATCGTCTGGGATGACGATCAATCTTCTGCTCTTAAGTTCGAGTTCCAGTTGATAGGCGTGAACTCCAGTTCTAGGAGAATACTTAACCCGTTCGTTGATATGTCCAACCTACTGGCAACCTAGGAGATAGCTATACGCCCATAGTCGATACAGTAAGTCTAATAGGGGTTGCAAGGTGATCCAATAGAAGTCAAACAACAACCTATACTCCACGATCTGAAGTGTGATGAGGTACGAAGACGATACGATGTACGAAGTAATAGGACGAAGGCGATGGCGAAGACGAAGACGATAGAATTGAGCGATGGCGAAGACGATGTAATAGAACGAAGACGAAGACGATGGCGATGGCGAAGACGATATACTAAGACTGAGATGACGACGAGAGCGCACGATAAAATATTGTAAGACTTGGGCGATAGAATTTGAATCGAAAGGACGAGAGGTGAACTAAATTGTTGTTTTGTAGACTTGTTACAGGTTTTATATATCTAAAATTGTGCGAAACTATCTAGGAACGAAGCTAGTAGAGATCATGAAGACAGGGGTGTCACAGAGTACAAGAGAGAACATCGAGCTTAGTAAAAGATTGTATCTAAACTACGAAAATACTTCGAAAAATCAATAAAAGAAATAATATACTAAAGGGGAAGGTGTGGCGATCGTGTGAAACGAAGTTTTGTTCATATTACTATAAAAGGAAATTGATCGAAGCGGTAGTGCGAACAATAGATCAAAATGATAGAAGGAAATGATGACTAACAAGGGCAACAAAGAGGATATAGCATGTGTTTCGAGCATGTAGCATGTGTGTGGTGGAGCAGGACTGGTCATAGTGGAGTAAAAGGGATCATAGTGGAGTATTGAAGTGTTTCGATGAGGTTCGAAGTGCGGGAGCGGCAGATGAGGGGAATAGAGAGGGAATTGTATCGAGCGATTGAAGTTTTGATCGAAGCTAGGGCGAAATATGAACGAAGTGTCAATCGATGTAGTGCGATATTTAGCGATGTTGCTCGAGGATGGGTGTAGTGCGATGTTTTAGCGATGTTCTTCGAGGGTTGATAATAGAATATTAGTGAATTTCGAAGCTAGAATCAATGGTGGTCGTATCATCGTAAGCCAACTTGGCTTTGCCGGCAGAAGATCCACGGACGAATCTCTTGAATAGTTCGCAGACAGTGTCTTTGAAGTTCCAATCTTGATCCTGGTAAATGCTTTCGACCATATGTCGAAACCATGTAGCCGCTGTATCTTTGAGGTATTGTCCCATCTGAGTCGTACTTAGTTTATCATAGTCAGGTCCACACATCTTGGTGAGTTGGTAATGGCGTAAGATACTTCTTAGCCAGTTATCGAATACCTCGATATCGTTTGTTCCAGAATAGGTTTCCGGCGTAGATTGTTGTTTCGCCTTGAAATCAGATGGATAGACTGGCTGGGTGCCGACCAATGACCATTCGCTTAATGAGTAGTCGAATAGTGTCTACTAGTCGTTGTTGGTAATCTTTGTCGCCTTCTGAACGCATTCGACTTCCTTGAGCGTCCACGGGCGATTGACTAGCGTGTGGGGATCTATGTTCTGATCTAGAACGCGAGCATGGGCGGCGAGGAGGTCGAGGGTCTCTTCTGTTGTCTCTTTGTGAGTCTGAAGATCCAAATCCATCTGGATCTGGCTCGCCCCGATTCCTCAGGTTATCACGACGTTTGTTAGCACCTTGAGAGTGCCTCGGGATACGATCCCTGTGGGAGCCTCTCGCGGTTGAATCGCCTCGCCTTTGGTTCTCCAACTGCACCTCTCGAAAGCTTCAAGGAGCGGTCGGTACTTCAGGCGTGTTCAAGGTTCGCCTAGCCTTCTCGTTATCCAAGAGTTGATCTGATCGGATCCTAGCTTCCGTGGTGGATTGACGATAAGATGGACGCTGGTTATCGAAGGTGATATGGAGAGCGGATGGTCCTGGAGGAGGGATATTTTCTTCCTCATATTCTAGGCCATCTGAGGGATTATCTTCATAATTTTCCTCTTCGTCTCCAGTAGTCCTGTTGTTAGTAGCTATGTTTGAATTGAATTGCGTACCTTGTTGGTTTCCAGACCATCCTTCGGCTGAGCCTATCTGCGTCTCCCATTGAGCAACTGTCCCTTGTAACGAGGTAATGGCGGCGCCGGTAGCTCGTTGATTGTGAGTGATCAGACCAATAGTCTGTTCGAAAGCTTTCAGCGTTTGGGAATGCCATTCAAGTTGGTCACAGTTGGCAGTAAGTATCTCAGCAGTCATTTGTTTTGCAGAGTCTTTGATCGCCTGGATCAGACCTGCTAACAACTTGTCTGTTCGACGAGACGATGCTTCCGCATCGTGATGAGTACTCAACACAGACGAATCTTCATCTGCGTTGGGCACCCGTTGGGTTCCGATACGAGGTAAGGGCCAAGGGACGCCAGGGGATACCACCTCAGTACTCGACTGAGGTGGTGGTGGTAACGAGGAAGACGCTAAGTCTTTAGCGCTGTTACCGTCACCGCGTGACAACACGTCTTCGGTGACATGGCCTGGTGCTTCTTCGTCAATGGGTGCTTCCCCGGCTTCTGTGGGCGCGCTCGCTTCTTCTTCGAGAAAAGAAGCATTGTCTTCTTTCGAAGATGCGCCTCCCCGCACTTCCTCTCCACTGGATCTAAGTCCAGGGCAAAGGGTGACGCTTCCGCGTCCTGTCCCAGAAGGTGAGAGTCGAGACTTCTTTTTAGACATCTTCTTGGATAGTGTAGGGGTTTTCTGTGAAGTTAGTAGGGTAAAATAGGCTTGTAGATTGTCAGAAAAATAAAATAAAATCGGAAAAATTCCGAAAATATTTCTAGTAATTATACGATGAGCATGAGGTTTGGTAATCATACAATGAGCATGAGATCTAGTAATTATACAATGAGCACGAGGATTGGCAACCACACAATGGGCACAAGGTTTGGTAATCATACAACGAGCATGAGATCAAGTAATTATATATGAGCACAAGGATCAGCAACCACACAACGAGCACGAGACCCAGTAAATGGCCCCATGAACCTGCTCACATTAGTTTTGCAGCATTGATTGCTGGTCAGAGGTCTCAAGAATACTAATATACAAAAAAAACAAGCTACAGCACAAGGTACAGCAAGAAAGACACTAATACTAATCAATGATGGCAGCGTTTCACACCAGCAAGCCTGTTCTTCTGTCTGTCAGCTTGAAGTTGCGCCTTTTGGGACAACAGGACCGGCAGAGCCCTTCAATACATCAATCAATAATTAATAACCACACCTGTAAATACTGTACTCACTTTTTTTGCATGTCTTTGATACGCTTACTCAAAGCTCTCCCATCATTTCTCAGGTGACTTGAATGACGTGTTGGCTGCTCTGGATTTTGCATCTTTGTTCCAACAGGAGCAGGGCTAGAGCTGCTAGGCATATCAATGTCCATGTTTTCGTTACTGGCAGGGTGTGATGGTGGTTGCGTAGGTGGTTGAGTCTCGTTGGTTGTGATGTTGGATATCGTGCCTGTCATTTCAGTATGTATAAATGTAGAACTGATTTGTTACAGTCTCCCTGAGATGACATACGTACCTATTCAACATGCAATCGAGGGCCCATCGCATGTTATAGACCCACTGTATCCATTCGTGTTCTGGCATTCCAGATAAGTTCAACTTGCTGCGGCGGCATAGGCCAAGTGCGTATATGACCTGGATGAGTCCTTGAGAACCACCGAATGTAAGCCGTTTCCACTGATTCGGGTTGGTGATTTGGGCATGGCTCAGATCATCGGCAACATGTACTTAATGCGAGATTCGTGATGGCGGTTGGAGGCTTACCCACCAAGCACACCATTCGCTTGTGAACTGGTTAGGGAGCTTACTGGATTGTCTCAATGAATCTTCAGCTGTCTGTATCCATGCTGCAGGACTTTCAGGTAGAGAGAGAATTGGTAATGTCCCAGCCTGTATGCATGAAAATCAAGATGAGAAATAAATGATGAATGATGGATTCGAAACTCACCGGCAACTGTCGATCCAACAGGAGACAGCACCATACCAGGTATTTGTAAACTATAGACATAGTAACTACCTCTTGCAGTGGACGTAGCATGGGTATCATCCATCCATTCTTGGACAGGATTTGGGACGAACGGCCGTCGCACAAAATAACATCACAGGAATGGGCGTCTAACTGCCAATCACGCCCAATGGGAATCTTCCGTGATCCCCCAACTTCTTGTTAGAAGTTGTGATGCAACAACTTTAGACAATGGTGGCATTGTCCCATTGTCTTCCATATTTAGACATCTATTGTCTCTTTTGTTCTATTGTTCCATTGTTATCTCTATTTAGACTCCATTGTTCTGTAGAGTATATAGGTGTAGTTCAGAGAGTCTGTTTTCCCCAGTCTCTTACTCTGAACTACAGGTTAGTGTCCCCTATCACCTAGTCATAATATACAGTCTCTTACTCTGAACTACAGTGTTCTTCTAGCTTGCTCTGTCTTGCTCACTCTTTCCCTTGTGGGTTATCCACTTTCAATAGGTTATGAGCCCTTGCTTCCACACATAGCTTTCCCCTCCTCCACAATTGCCTCTGGTTGCACTAGAGACAATTCTATCTGAGCCCTGCTCTCATTTACTGTCCACACCTCCCATCTACTGTCCACACCTCCCATCTCCAACTCTACTCTCCCTTCTCCTTCCCATATTACCTCATACATCTCTATCATGTCTGGAATCTCTCCCCTTACCTCCAGCCAACTCCCACCTGCTATTTCTACTGCCTCTACTGCCTCCTCTCTCTCCTCATCATCTCCTCTGCAACACAACTCCTATTATCATTGGAATGCAGACACAGGGGCCTCTGCTCATATGACCCCTCACAGACATTGGCTTAGAAACTTTAAGCCATTCCATACAAAGATACAATTGGCAGATGGCTCAGCTATCTATGCTGAAGGGACTGGCAGTGTG